>CM060708.1:259070543-259283043 GCA_030686995.1 Artemisia argyi | reverse complement strand
CGTAATGGAAAGATAGAGTTAGAAAGATCAAACCACAACACAAGGATTTATAGCGGTTCGGCTATGAAGCTCCTCTTCACCCTAATCCACTCCCCGAGTCTCTTACTCGAGAGTTTTCTTCACTATGTCAACAAACCCCCTTGTGGCGGAGAAGCCTTACACACATTTGCTTACACCGTTTAGCGACACCAAGTAAAATGTCGAGTTCTAATAATAGCTAGAACCAATCTCACGACTTTTCACGACTTGTCACAACTACTACACAACTTGTGCACACCACTACTACTTCACTACTTCTTCTTCACAACACTACTTCTACTTAACTTAATTACAAACCCACCTAAATCTACTTATTACAAGCACAACACAACTTCACAAGTGATTTACACAATCTACAAAACTAATCTACGATACTTCTTGATTTGATATTGAATGAATATTCTTCTCTTGCACTTTGAGTGGTGTGGGATTGGATCACTTGAAACAAAGACTTATAATCTTATGATCAAAGTAATTTAGAAGAATGTTTTGAAAGGATTGGGGCTGAAAATTTTAGTGTAAAAGGTGAGGAAAAATTGCAGAAATGAACCAGTATTTATAGGCAACAGTTTCTGGCAACTGGAGCGTGCCGGCCCCCTTAAATGGTGGCCGACCCCCTTAATGATTAAGGGGGCCGCCCATAATTAAGGGGGCCGCCCTCCTGTAACGGCCAGAAAAGTTGTCTTTTTCTGGTGAAGGTTTATTCGGTAAAAATTTAACTGATTTTGGTTAAAAATTTAAATTCATATATTTATTATTAATTAAACATTTTCCTTTAATTACCAAAAGTGTTTTTCCAAAATATATAAATTGTTTATAACATTTTATAAAATTTGTAGTGTCTAAATAAAATCCCTTTAATCATAAAATATATTAGACATTTGTTTATACATACTTAAAGTGATTTTGTTGGATGATATGATATTGGTAACTAAATACTTGTTTTCGTAATAATTTTACGTTTAATGTTTTTACATTCTGTGATCGTCAAAACATTTATTGAAAAATATTAATAACGTTTTTATGCATTATTTATATCAACAATTTGCACACATTATCTTTTGATTTGTACACTCATATGTACAACTGGTTAAAGCAGGTATATTCACAGTACAACAGTTTAATGCACATATTTGAGTATTCAAATAAAATATGAGTGTGCAAATCATTTCCCTTCCGAAAATGTCTAATCAGGGATGACACATTTTACAATAACTTTTAGTAGAGAGTTGACGTTGACGCATAACTTATTTCTCCAAACCTTTATTGACCGTTAGGTAGAATATTTGCGATGTTAGAGGTATTTTATTTATTTGAAACAAACTAAATATAAATATATACACTTATTTGAGGAAAAAAAGTACTGTGTGTACAGATGTAGTTTTTTATAACAAAATCATTTAACTTACAAATAATATGATATACGGTGCTTTCACTAAAATAAAAGTACATATGTTGTCCATACCCTTATTTGAAACCAAAAATATGATATACGGTGCTTTCTCTAAAAGTAAAATCAAATTTAATATTAATTAATTTAAAACTTTTTGAACATTTCGCTTATTTATTCTGTTACCCCTACAAATATAGACCACTCATGCGTGTCTCTCTCATAAGAGGCACCTCCTTCCATTCTTCCACTATTCTTTATTCTTTTTCCTTATGTAGCTTTTCACATAATAAACACACACACACATAGGGCTGCAATCGAGTCGAGCCGAGCTCAAGCTCAACAAGGCTTGAGCTTGGCTTGAAAGAAAAACACTAGGCTTGAGCTTGGCTTGATAGCTTGTCAAGCTTTCATCATCCAGGCTTGAGCTTGGCTTGAGTAGGTTCGAGCAAAGCTTGAGTTTGGCTTGAAAAGCTTGAATGAATACAAAAATATTTTATTCAACAGCTAAACTCAACAATAAGTACATGTATTTTAAGTAAGCAACAGTAGCAACATAATATTAAGTAATACTTGCGTAAATATTTACATATGGAGTACTTGCGTAAATAGATTGATGATGCTAACACTTAACAATGGCAAGATAAAAAACACAGATGACAGATACATGTATATAATATAGATTGATAATGCAACACTTAAGATTATTAATTTTATTTTATTTTATTTATTTATTTATTTTTTGATTTGGAATTTTATTTTTTTATTTTTTTTTGATTAAATAAAAAGTTAAATTTTTCACATAATGACTGGTAGACGGGCAACAAGATTATTAAATTAAAAATCTTTATAATGATAAATTGATAACTGAACTTACGAATACTTCTGGAAAAAGAGAAGAGAAACTTTGGACTTGGTGGTTGAATGAGTGGAGGAGATTGAGGAGACGCTTAAATTAGATCATTAGAATACAAATCGTTTGAACGTTTGGTAGGGTTAAAGGTTTCTAGAATACATTATCCAATATTTACGAACTAAGCCTTATAAATTATAATTAGCTTAATAACCAAATTTGCTCCTAATTACTTATATGAAATTTAAATGAAAATATCTATATTAAAGCTTGATAAAAGCTTGATACGAGCTCGAGCCAAGCTATCCAAAGCTTGAGCTTGGCTTGTTAAATATTTCGAGCTAATTTTAGGGCTTGAGCTTGGGCTTGAGCTTGATAAAAGCTTGACTCGATCGAGCCAAGCTCGAGCTCGAGCTCGAGTTGCTTGATAAAAGCTTGACTTGATTGCAGCCCTACACACACACATGCGCCTCTTTTACACACACTCACTTTTTATTTTTACACAACATACTAAAAACATACACAAAACACATACTAAAAACACACTCACAAGCGTCGTGTTTTAAAAAAATACACACACTAAAACACACTCACGTGCTATATTTAAAAAACACAGACACACACACATACATTTCAGTAAAACACAAGTCTATATTTTTTATTTCACCAAAATTGTACAACAATTTTATATTTTTTTATTTATTTTTATTTTTTTAATTTTTTTTTTCATATTTTATTATATCAAAAGCACGAATAACAGTTGTTCAGTTTAGTAATTTTTTTGTTCATTTTACTATTTTTTTTTTCGTTTACATGGTTTTTTTATATATTTTTTATTTCATCAAAATATTTGTACAACATTTTTATGATTTTTTTTTAATTTTAATTTTTTATTTTTTACATATATTTTATTTTATCAAAAGCACGAAGAACAATTGTACATTTTACTTTTGTTTTGAATTTATTTTTTGTTATTGCAGATAGTAGCTTGGTAGTACGTTCATGTAATAGTATTCTTCTTTTTATCGGGTGATTTGATTTATTTTATTGTTGATTACGATGACATGGATAAAAGATCTCGGTAATTATTTATAAGATCTAAATATCTAATTGTGTTTTAAGTTATAAATGAGCTCTACTTTTGGAAATTTGATTAAGTGTATTCTCTTATTTATTTAGGAATACTTTTTGATCCTTGGCAAGTTAATATATAATGATTCGCATGTAACATCCAAACTTCAGAACATATACTTTTTTGAAGCAAATTTTGTCTGATTTAAGTCATATGCATAGTCACCAGTTTCTGACCTCTAGAGAGAGGCTTATGATAAGAACCTAGTTACTACAGTCTTTATAACTACTTTTTGCTAATAATTATAACAGGACAAACCGTTCGAGTTCATTACTTTATTTTTCTTCTTTGCTTAGGTGTTCTTCCTCTTTGAACTGTTCGATGATCATTTATGGTGTCATTGCTAGTTAGCAATACAACTATTATCCAAAGGGACAGGAGTGGAACATGACTAATGTAATATTAGACAAATAATTTTTCAAACATCATTCAGGGAGAAGAAAATTACCCTAATATAACACCAGCATTTGGTAGCAGAGTAGTGACCGCTACTTGTTGTGTGTTAGATTTGTTCGTGTGGTAGGGATATGTCATTAGGAATGTAACTTGTTCGTTTTATTGTCAAAGTATTCACAAATGATTCTTATATCAAGTACTAACTAAGTTGTAACATCCCGCCTTACTCAGACCACAATATTGTCCGTTTTGCCCGCAAGCTCAGAGCTTTGCGTTGTGGCCCTCATGTGAGACTTCCCAGCAGGTCACCCATACCAGTGTTACTCTCATATGAGCATGCTTAACTACCAGTTCCTAAGACCACTCGTAGTAGACCACAAAACGCGTTGTGTCTAGAAAGGCCTAAATATTACTTATATACCCAGCTTCACTCCAAGCCACAGTCGATGTGGGATTTGCCTATAGTGTTACAATCACCCCCCCCCCCCTTAGGGAATTATCGTCCTCGATAAGGTTTGCCCCACCATCCTGAACGGCTCTGGAGTGGCTCTGATACCACTTGTAACATCCTGCCTTACTTAGACCACAATATTGTCCGCTTTGCCCGCAGGCTAACGGTTTGTTATGTGGCCCTCATGTGAGACTTCTCGGCAGGTCACCCATACCAGCGCTACTCTCACATGAGCACACTTAACTGCCAGTTCCTAAGAAGCCCACTCGCGGTAGACTACAAAACGCATTGTGTCTAGTAAGGCCAAAATATTACTTATATACCTAGCATCACTCCAAGCCACAACCGATGTGGGATTTGCCTAGGGTGTTACAATCACCCCCCCTTTAGGGACTCATCATCCTCGATGAGGTTTGCCCCACCATCCTGAACGGCTCTAGAGTGGCTCTGATACCATTTGTAACATCCCTCCTTACTCAGACCACAATATTGTCCGCTTTGCCCGCAGGCTCACGGCTTTGCTTTGTGGCCCTCATATGAGACTTCTCGGCAGGTCACCCATACCAGTGCTACTCTCACATTAGCATGCTTAAATGTCAGTTCCTATGAACCCCACTCGCAGTATACTACAAAACGCGTTGTGTCTAGTAAGGCCAATATATTACTTATATACCCAACATCACTCCAAGGCACAACCGATGTGGGATTTCCCTATGGTGTTAAATAAGTGTTAGTAGTCATTTATGAAACTATTGCAGAAAATTTCATTTTGCAGGATTCAAAGATGGCAAAAACCCTAGCTTTTTTTAAGAAGGAAAACAAGAAATTCGAAGCACCATATGATATCCTGGTGGACGGGAGCTTCGTAAACTGGATGCTTTCAGAAACAAGAATCCCCACCACATCGCAAGCCTTCTTCTTTGTCCTTATAAAGTTAATTTGATTAATTTGATTGCAACTAGGTGAGTCAAATATTGGTGTGTGCTTAGATGTATTGACTGATAAAATTTTAAATTTGACAATGATGACGCTTCGGTTATAGTTGTGCCACAGAAGAATGGCGATATGTTCACAACGAACAAGGACTTAAGGAACTTCATATCAGGACACTCAAATGCAGCCATAGGAGAAGGAAGACAGGTTGTGATTGCATCCTAAGCAACGTCCAAAATGGAAACAACGATGCTTACTTTGTGGCAATAGCAGAACCGGCTTTTGTGTCAAGTCTACAGGAGGTATACTAATATGATTACGACCTTACGACTTTCACTAACAAAATATGTTAATAGAAAGTATTTTTGTTTTTGCAAAATCTTTTGTTTTAATATTAATATAGATACCTTTGGTACCAATTATAACCTGTTTTGGAAGTGGTATGGTACTCGAGAAACCATCTAACTTTCAAAAGGAAGCAGCAGCGAATGCAGACTAAACTCTGCTTATACATGTAATGACTTCTTAACTTTGTTGTTAAAGATCTGCTTAAACTGTTAATCAAGATTGGCGTTATGAATAAACGCCTAGATTTGCGTTTTAGTAGGTTCTATACGTTTAACAAGTTTAAATAAATGAATTCTTGTTTTGTGATTGTGAAAAGTCGCTTTCGTAAATTTAGGTGAATTGTCACAATTCATGATATCGAATTAGATTAAGTTTGATGATATCAAAAATTTAATTTAGTAATTGTAGCTGCTGAATCAGGAAGACAAATTGAAGTGAATTATCGTAGTTTGTTATTACACGTTTGTTATTTTAAGGTAATAAACGCTACCTGTTGAATTAGTCAATTTTAGTATATGTTTAGCATATAACTCAAGATAGTTGTAATGAGCTTAAGTATTTTTAGCAGAAATGATAGAGATTTGATCACAATTATGCATTCCAAGTAAGAAGAGGAAACACAAAATTATAGAATCAAGGGATTTGTTATTTGATAGACGAATTGTAAGTGTTTACCATTGAGAGAGAAAAGAGTTTACAACAGATTCAATGAATAAAAATGAAATGGTGAGATTGATATTTAAACTAAAAATGGGCGGGAAATTCTGTTAGGGGTACTTAAGCCTTGGCACGTGCATCTCACGTGCTCTTTTCCGTTCAGCACATAACAATCCACCCCCCTTAAAAGATTCTTGACCTCAAGAATCGGGTTTAAACCGGATGTTACCCTCCACATCTAGATTACGTCTGACTCTTCCAAAAGGGAGATGATTTGCACACATTATCTTTTGATTAGCACACTCATATGTACAACTGGTTAAAGTAGGTATATTCACAATATAACAGTTTAATGCATATATTTAAGTGTCCCAATTAAAAAATGAGTGTGCAAATCATTTCCCTTTCGAAAATGTCTAATCACGAATAACACATGTTACAATAACTTCTAGTAGAGAGTTGAGGTTGATGCGTAACTTATTTCTCAAAACCTTTATTGACCATTAAGTTAAATATTTGCGATGTTAGAGGTATTTTATTTATTTAAAACAAACTAAATATAAATATACACTTATTTTGGGGAAAAAACAGTACTGTGTGTATAGATGTAGTTTTTTATAACAAAATCATTTAACTTACAAATAATATGATATACGTTGCTCTAAAAATAAAAGCATATATGTTGTCCATACCCTTATTTGAAACCAAAAATATGATATACGGTACTTTCTATAAAAGTAAAATCAAATTTAATATTAAATTAATTTAAAACTTTTTGGACATATCCTTATTTATTATGTTACCCCTACAAGTTACCGTTACAAATATATACCACTAATGCCTGTCTCTCTCTCTCATAAGAGACACCTCCTTCCACTCTCCCACTATTCTTCATTCATCTTCCTCAGGTAGCTTTTCACACTGTAAACACACAAACACACACACGCATCTTTTACATACACTCGCTTTTTATATTCACACAATACACTAAAAACACACTCACGCGCGCCGTGTTTTAAAAAGCACACACACACACTAAAACACACTCACGTGCTATATTTTAAAAAAAAACCCATACATACATTTCAGTAAAACACAAGTCTATATTTTTTATTTCACCAAAATTGTACAACAATTTTATGATTTTTTTTTAATTTTTTTTGCATATTTTATTTTATCAAAAGCACGAAGAACAGTTGTTCAGTTTATAAATTTTTTCTTCATTTTACTATTTTTTCCCTTCACTTACATGTTTTTTTTCTTTTCTATCAAAATATTTGTACAACAGTTTTATGATCTTTTTTAAATTTTGTTTATTTATTTTTTACGTATATTTTATTTTATCAAAAGCATGAAGAACTATTGTTCATTTTACTATTTTTTTAATTTATTTATTTTATTGCAGATAGTAGCTTGGTAGTACGTCCAGGTAATAGTATTCTTCTTCTTATCGGGTGATTTAATTTATTTAAATATCGTTGATTATGATGACATGGATAAAAGATCTCGGTAATTATTTATAAGATCTAAATATCTAATTGTGTTTTAATTTATAAATGAGCTCTACTTTTAGAAAATTGATTAAATGTATTCTCTTATTAATTTAGGAATAGTTTTTTATCCTTGGCAAGTTAATATATGATGATTACCATGTAACGTCCAGACTTCAGAACATATACTTTTTAGAAGCAAATTTTGTCTAATTTAAATAATAAGCATGGCACCAGTTTCTGACCCCTAGATAGGGGCTTATGATAAGAACTTAGTTACTACAGTCTTTGTAACTACTTTTTGCTAATAATTATAACAGGATAAATCATTCGAGTTCGTTACTTTATTCGCCTTCTTTGCTTAGGTGTTCTGCCCCTTTGAACTGTCTGATGATCACTTATGGTGTCATTGCTAGTTAGCAATACAATTATTAACCAAAGGGTCTGGATTAGAACAATACTAATATAATATTTGACAAATAATTTGCAAATATCATTCAGGGAGAGGAAAATTACCCTAATATAACACTACCATTAGGTAGCAGAGTAGTGACCGCTACTTGTTGTGTGTTAGATTTGTTCGTGTGGTAGAGATAGGTCGTTAGGAATGTAACTTGTTCGTTTTATTGTTAAAGCATTGTCCTCTTTGGCCGCAGGCTCACGGCTTTGCTTTGTGGCCCTCATGTGAGACTTTCCGGCAGGTCACCCATACCAGTGCTTCTCTCACATGAGCACGCTTAAATGCCAGTTCCTAAGAACCCCACACAAAACGTGTTGTGTCTAGTAAGGCCAAGATATTACTTGTATACCCAGATTCATTCCAAGCCATAGTCGATGTGGGATTTGCCTATAGTGTTACAATCACTCCCCCCTTAGGGACTTATCGTCCTCGATAAGGTTTGCCACACCATCTTGAACGACTCTGGAGTGGCTCTGATACCACGTTCAACATCCCGCCTGCTCAGACCACAGTATTGTCCGCAGGCTCACAGCTTTGATTTGTGGACCTCATGTGAGACTTCTCGGCAGGTCACCCACACCAGTGCTACTCTCACATGAGCACGCTTGACTGCCAGTTCCTAAAAACCCCACTCGTAGTAGACCACAAAATGCGTTGTTTCTAGTAAGGAAAAGATTTTACTTATATACCAGCATCACTCCAAGCCACGACCGATGTGGGATTTTCCTAGGGTGTCACAATCACCCCCCTTAGGTATTTATCGTCCTCGATAAGGTTTTCTCCACTATCATGAACGGCTCTGGAGTCGCTCTGATACCATTTGTAACATCCTGCCTTACTCAGACCACAATATTGTCCGCTTTGCCCGCAGGCTAATGGCTTTGCTTTGTGGCCCTCATGTGAGACTTCCCGGCAAGACTTCCCAACAGGTCACCCATACCAGTGCTACTCTCACATGAGCACGCTTAACTGTCAGTTTCTAAGAACCCGACTAGCAGTAGACCACAAAACGTGTTGTGTCTAGTAAGGCCATGATATTACTTATATACCCAGCATCACTCCAAGCCATAGCCGATGTGAGATTTACCTAGAGTGTTACAATCACCCGCCCCCCCTTTAGGGACTCATCATACTCGATGAGGTTTGCCACACCATCCTGAACGGCTCTAGATTGGCTCTGATAGCACTTGTAACATCCCTCCTTACTCAGACAACAATATTGTTCGCCTTGCCCGCAGGCTCACGGCTTTGCTTTGTGGCCCTCGTGTGAGACTTTTCGACAGGTCACCCATACCAGTGCTACTCTCACATGAGCAAGCTTAATTGCCAGTTCCTATGAACCCCACTCGCAGTAGACCACAAAATGCATTGTGCCTAGTAAGGCTAAGATATTACTTATATACCCATCATCACTGCAAGGCGCAGCCGACGTGGGATTTCCCTAGGGTGTTACATAAGTGTTAGTAGTCATTTATGAAATTTTTACTGAAAATTTCATTTTGCAAGATTCAAAGATGGCACAAACCCTCACTTTTTTTAAGAAGGAAAACAAGAAATTCGAAGCACCATATGATATCTTGGTGGATGGGAACTTCGTGAACTGGATGCTTTCAGAAAACAAGAATCTCCACCACATCGCAAGCCTTCTTCTTTGTCCCAGTAAAGTCTATTTGATTAATTTGGTTACCACTAGGTGAGTTGAATATTGGTGAATGCATAGATGTGTTGGTTGATAAAATTTTAAATTTGACAATGATGACGTTTCTGTTATAGTTGTGCCACAGAAGAATTGCGATATGTTCACAATGAACAAGGACTTAAGGAACTTCATAGCTGGACACTCAAATGCAGCTATAGGAGAAGGAAGACAGTTTGTGATTGCATCCTAAACAACGTCCAAAATGGAAACAACGATGCTTACTTTGTGGCAACAGCAGAACCGGATTTTGTGTCAAGTCTACAGGAGGTATACTAATATGATTACGCCCTTACAACTTTCACTAACACAATATTTTAATATGAAGTATTTTTGTTTTAACAAAATCTTTTGTTTCAATATTAATATAGATACCTTTGGTACCAATTATAACTTGTTTTGGAAGTGGTTTGGTACTCAAGAAACCATCTAACTTTCAAAAGGAAGCAGCAGCGAATGTAGACTAAACTCTGCTTATACATGTAATGACTTCTTAACTTTGTTGTTTAAGATCTGCTTAAACTATTAATCCGGATTAGCGTTATCAATAAAAGCCTAGATTTATGTTTTAGTAGGTCCTATACGTTTAACAAGTTTAAATAAATAAATGCTTGTTTTGTGATTGTGAAAAGTCGCTGTCCTAAATTTAGGTGAATTGTCACGATTGATGATATCGAATTAGATTAAGTTTGATGATATTAAAAATTGAATTTAGTAAATGTAGCTGCTGAATCAGGAAGACAAATTGAAGTGAATTATCGTAGTTTGTTATTACACATTTGTAATTTTAAGGTAGTAAACGCTACATGTTGAATTAGTCAATTATAGTATATTTTTAGCATATAACTCAAGATACTTGTAATGAGCTTAAGTATTTATAACAGAAACGATAGAGATTTGATCACAATTATGCATTCCAAGTAAGAAGAGGAAACACAAAATTGTAGATTCAAGAGATTTGTTATTTGATAGACGAATTGTAAGTGTTTACAAATAAGAGAGAAAAGAGTTTACAACAGATTCAATGAATGAAAATGAAATGGGGAGATTTATATTTAAACTTAAAATGGGCGGGAAATTCTGTTAGGGGTATTTAAGCCTTGGCACATGCAACTCACCTGCTCTTTTCCATTCAGCGCATAACAATCCACCCCCCTTAAAAGATTCTTGTCCTCAAGAATTGGGTTTAAACCAGATCCCTTCTGTCACCAACTCCCAGCGTTTCTGTGTAAACACCCATAAAATCCCATCAATATCATTTCCACTAAAATACTTATATTACGTATTTTCACATGTAAATTTGTGCTTTTAATCCCTTTTTATTGCATGCATGACTCTCTAGACCTGTTCACGTATCCTCTTAAGCCAAATATCCTTACAACCACACCACATGAACTCCTAATCTAAGATCATTACAACACCACAATAAGTAATCTATCACCACAACATACTATATCTATCATAATACCAAAACAAACCCTAATTAAACCCTAAGTGGTTATAGTTATCTCTAAAATCCTAATTCCTAAACTAAACTAGCTTGAAAGTATTCAAGGCTTATGTAGGAGTTACATTAGCAACTTTAGGATATCTTAGACTCCCTAAACCTTAGTAGAACCCTCTAGAGCTTTGGTACAAGTCCCTTAAGCACAAAACCCTAACTAGGTCTTATAAGTCCCAAAACTAGGTTAAACCATCTCAAATCTTTACCATAAGTTACCACCACTAAGTATAAGTCTCCTAAGTCCTAATCCTAGTCACTAAACATCCATAGGACCCTAATCTAGGCACTAAACCCTATGCTAGACCTTAATCACTCACTAAGCTAGATTAAGTCTAAACTAAACCTAAGTTAACCCTAAACCTAAAACTAAGTATACTAAGCACCTCAAGCTCTCACCCTAGCTGCTTACCCACATCCTTGTCACCCCTTAGCACCCTAGCACACACCTTACAAGTAGGTGATGCACCTACTTGTCACCACCTTCACCCCGCGGCCAAACCACCACCACACAACCCCTACACCGCCTCCTACCTACTCCATAGACTCCCTTAGACAACATTTAGTTTTCATTAGTCACCTCCCCCCCCTCATGCCACCTCGACCTCCCTTTCTTGCTCACTACTCCTAACGAGGGCTATAAATAGCTCGTACTCCCGTTTCATTCAAAATCACACAACCACTCTTCACCACCTTAAATATTATGTACCTAGTAGTAGTATACAAGCCATAGTAAGCCTAGAAGTCGAGAACCATAAGCCTTGTCGAGTTGTTTTCCCATCTAGAAACCCTAAACCCTTGTCGCGACCCATTTCTTGATCACGTAAGCTTTAAATTTGTTTTACTAGCTTTAGTACTGACCTAGGATATTTATAGGTTGCCTTAGATTACCTAGGAACTCATGCTTAAGCCTTGATCATTTTTATTTGCTAGTTTTCATTTTGAAACCCTAATTATAGTCGATTTGCTAATTTTTTGCTATAAGCCCTTACCATAAGCTATAAGCTAGTTTAGGAAACTTAGATAAGCTAATATTAGTAAGTCATAAGCTAGGAAAACTTTTTGTTTTATAAGAATATAGTTTGCATGGTTTTAGGACTAGTTTTGCAAAGTTTACCATGCATAGGGGTATATATGGTAACTTTATGAAAATATTAAGTCTAGGGACTTTTTTTGACATTCCTTAGAAGTATTAGGTATAAGGACCTATTTTGCAAAGTTATATAACCTAAGGATAAAAAGTAATATAGTTATAAACCTATAAGGACTAGTTTTGTAAATGTTATTAAGTTAAGGGTATAAAAGGTAAATATTGAAAACTAATATAGTCTAAGGATCATTTCTGTCATTCCTCTAAACTATATAAGTATAAGGACTAAATTTGTGAAATATAGAAGGTTAAAAGTCTAAATTATATAAGTTTAGGGTAAATATTGTAAATATGTGAAACTTAAAGGGTATAAAGTGAAGTATTTTCATATAGAGAACAAAACCTATCTTTTACTTAAAAACATGACACAATAGTAGGGAGCTTCATCTAATGGGTTTCATTTGGGTATTCATTTTGACGAGTTTGCTGGGTTTACGAATTAAAGTGCCCTGGCTTCTCAAACCTTTACTACATGATCTCTGGATTATGATGGCCCGAACGGTGTTATGTTATATCTATAATCTAATTACTTAACAGCATGACACAATACTAGGGAGCTTCATGTGAGGGGTTATATACCTCTGGATTATGATGGCCCGAACGGTGTTATGTTATATTTATAACCTAAGTAATAAACAACGTAATACAATACTAGGGAGCTTCATGTGAGGGGTTATATACCTCTGGATTATGATAGCCTGATGTAACACCCCCAATTCATAGATAGTAGTGGAAGCTAGATCTTGGGGTATTACTCATGGAAACATAGTCACAATAATAGAAAATGACTCAAAAGAGACGTTTTTATAGGAAAAAGAGTTACCATTCATTTATTAATCAGAGTTTTACAGTAAAAGATAAACTTTTACAAAAGAGAGGTCCCGCAGACTCGGTGTAAAGTAACAGATTATGAATGATAACAGGTCTGGACATCCTCATATCTAGTGCCACTCCATGCCTTAAGTCCTAAGGGCCTAGTTACCTAGGATAACATGCTTAAAGGTCAACACTAGGTTGAGTGAGAGTCATAGGTTTAGGTTTGTTATAGGGTTGAATACAAGTTCCACAGGTTCAGCTGAAACCCTTGGGTTGTGGAAAAGTAATGATAGAGTATTATTGCACTAAGCTCATGACACCCCACGTTAACATGTCCAGGTCATTGGGCACTGCAGACCCTTGCATGACGGGACGTAATAAGGATTAACTTGCCAAGGTTAACCCTTTTAGTTCTCAAATATAGTGCTATTGGTACCCGGCAGGGGCAAACCAACGGGAGTTATCAAACTCTAAATAGATCTATTCACTATACTCGCGTTCACTCGCAAGTGTTTATGGTTCATGATATTTTGTAATGTAATGATGGCATAGAAGGTACTCATGCAACAACCAAAGAAAAAGACTTGTATTCGGTTTAAAGCATGTATTCCTCTCACAGGGTTTGTAAAGCATTTAAAAAGTAAGGCTATGAACACACCTGGGATTAGAGATGAGTGTGGGTTCTACTAGACGGCCTACTCACGCAACCTGGTGTAGTGTGTATGTCAAGCCTGAGTGGGTGCATTCTAAGTTCTCCTAATTAAGTATTCTTAAGGTTTTCTAGATTTAAATATAACATAACACCGTTCGGGCCATCATAATCCAGAGGAAATTAAACCCCTCACATGAAGCTCCCTAGTATTGTGTTATTTTGTTATATGCTTAAGTTATAAATAGAATATAACACCGTTCGGGCCATCATAATCCAAAGGTCATGTAGTAAACATTTGAGGAGCCAGGGCACTTTAACTCGTAAACCCAGCAAACTCGTCAAAATGAATACCCAAATGAAACCCCTCACATGAAGCTCCCTAGTATTTTGTTATGTTTTATTTAAAAACATAGGTTTTAAAATTTATGAAAATACTTGAAATATACCCTTAAGTTTACTAATTAACATAATATACCCTTAACCTAATAACTTTTATGGTTTTAGTCCTTAACGGTAATAACTATACATAACTATATCCTTATACTATATAACTTTACAAAATAGGTCCTACACTTTATAATTATAAGATGTGGCAAAAAAAAGTCCCTAGACTTAATATTTTCAGAGAGTTACAATATATACCCCTATGCATAAAAACATTTGCAAAACTAGTCCTTTTTCTATATAAACTATATTTTTATGAAACAAAAAGCTTTCCTAGCTTATGGTTAACTAATATAAGCCTAGTAAAGTATCCTAGACTAGCTCATGGCTCATGAAAAGGGCTAGTTGCATGCAAACATGGTTTCGACTCAATTTAGGGTTTCAAAATGAAATCGACAAAATGAAAAGGGTCAAGGCTCATTCATGGGTTCCTAGGTGATCTAATACTCCTATATACTAACTACTAAGTGTTAGTATTCATTTATTAAACTGTTGCTGAAAATTTCGTTTTGTAGGATTCAAAGATGGAACAAACCCTCGATTGTTTTAAGAAGGAAAACAAGAAATTCGAAGCACCATATGACATCCTGGTGGATGGGAGCTTCGTGACTTGGATGCTTTCAGAAAACAAGAATCTCCACCACATCGCAAGCCTTCTTCTTTGTCCCAGTAAAGTTAATTTGATTAATTTGGTTACCAATAGGTGAATATTGGTGTGTGCATAGATGTATTGCTTGATAAATTTTAAATTTGACAATGATGACATTTCTGTTATTGTTGTGCCACAGAAGAATGGCGATATGTTCACAACGAACAAGAACTTAAGGAAATTCATATCAGGATACTCAAAAGCCACCATAGGAGAAGGAAAACAGGTTATGATTGCATCCTAAGCAACGTCCAAATGGAAACAACGATGATTACTTTATGGAACAACAGAAACAAATTTTGTGTCAAGTCTACAGGAGGTATACTAATATGATTACGCCCTTACAATTTTCACTAACAAAATATTTAGATATGAAGTATTTTTGTTTTAACAAAATCTTTTGTTTCAATATCAATATAGAAACCTTTGGTACCAATTATAACCTGTTTTGGAAGTGGTATGGTACTCAAGAAACCATCTAACTTTCAAAAGGAGGCCGCAGCGAATGCAGACTAAACTCTGCTTATACAGGTAATGACTTCTTAACTTTTTTATTTAAGATCTACTTAAACTGTTAATCAGGATTGACGTTATGAATAAACGCCTAGATTTGTGTTTTAGTAGGTCCTATACGTTTAACAAGTTTAAATAAATAAATGTTTGTTTTATGATTGTGAAAAGTCGTTGTCGTAAATTTAGGTGAATTGTCACGATTCATGATATTGAATTAGATTAAGTTTGATGAAATTAAAAATTGAATTTAGTAACTGTAGCTGCTGAATCAGGAAGACAAATTGAAGTGAATTATCTTAGTTTGTTATTACATGTTTGTAATTTTAAGGTAGTAAACGCTACCTGTTGAATTAGTCAATTATAGTATATGTTTAGCATATACCTCAAGATAGTTGTAATGAGCTTAAGTATTTATAACAGAAATGATAGAGATTTGATCACAAGTATGCATTCCAAGTAAGATGAGTGATTCCTCCCGAACCACCTAACTTTATTTCTCAACCGCTTGTGAACGGTCAATACTAAAAGTCAAACAGGCCGGGAGGAAATGCAATTTTAATCCGTGGGAGTTAAGTACAGAAAAAGTACGTGAGTACAGAAAAGTACATCCCCGGGTCGTTATGTCCCAACGAGGTGTGAAATCTGTAATATAACGAATCTGTGATCTGTTGAAGTTAAAATATAAAAACAGGAATCTGACTGACTAACACTGGGAATGTGAATAGTAAATAGCTCTTGTCACAGCTATTTCAGTAAAAACGTGCAATCAGAAACCCTAAAATGTAAAAGGATTTACAAACGTACGTTTAGGTTCAAATAAACGTAAACGTTACAAAACAAAACAACAAATATAATTACAGTATGTATTTGCATGCCTTAGGGGCTTAAATGCAAATTAAAAAGAAATAAAAGAAATAACTATATTTACAAAGTTATTAAAATAGTAGAAAAACCTAAAAACCTAAAATGCGTACGAAAACGTTTAAATAAACGTCTATGTACAAAAATAAAAAGTGAATTCAGTCAAATATAACTCCCACAAATGTGAAAACTATATTTTTGGAATCCTAAAAGAATAAGAAAATTATTAGGAAATTAAAACTAATTTTTATACTATGTACTTAATTATTATTAATTAAAACTATTTATTTACTTATTTAATAATTACATAAATAAGAAAATATAAAATAAACCTAAATAAATAAAACAAAAACTTTAGAAAAGTTAAAAGTAATATAAAAGAAATTTTGAAACTAAAAATATATTTATTATACAAGTATTCTATTTATTATTAATTATTTACTATTTATCTAATTACTAATACTATTATTTAATTATTATAAGTACTAAATAAGCAAACAAAATTCTGAAACTTTTTACATAATTCTAAAATACTTATAAAAAGCTAAGAAAAATATAAAAACTATATTTTATGTACAAAAATAAGAAAACTTAATTTAAAACTATTATTACTTAATTAAACTAATTAATACTAATTAAATTATTATACATACTAAACTTATTTATAAAATTATAAAACTTTTTATAAAACTTCCTAAGTATCTCAGGAATACATAAAAAATATAAAAAATTTGTAAAAATTATAAATAAGCAATTTTAAAAATAATTTACTTATTATTTCCTAAAAGGTAGTTAAATTATATTAATTATTATATATATTATATGAACAGTAAAAAATCTGAAAAAATTATGGAAAGTAAATTATGTTATGAAGATGCTAGGAAAAATAAGCATGGGCCACCAGCTTATCCCAATAAGCTGCTATAAGCTCATCAGCCAAATAAGCTAAAGGGGTCAAAACAAGGTTAAATATGTATGGAATACCCCTTCCAACGGAACTGGTGCCCCAGAGCAGTTGGAAGGGGTGTGGGATATTATGCATGCATACTAAGCCAAGAGGTCCTGAGTTCGAATCCACCCACACCCATTTTTTTTTATTTTATTTTATTTTTTATTTTTCTTTTTACAAAACTACTTAATAAGCTAATATATATAACTTTAACAAAGACAACTTTTTCAAAAATGTGGAAATAAGCTCTGTGGAAGCTTATTTCACCTCAGTTAGCTTATTAAGTTCAAGCTTCTTAAATAGAAGCTATCACTTGAGTTAAAGCTTGGTTTGGGCTTTTTCTATTTATAAAACTAAATAAATACAGATAATATACATATATTACAAAAACTAAACTTATAAAACCTAAAAATAAGCTAAACGTGGGCTTATTACCCACACAGTTGAGCTTTTGGGCTTTCAGTGGGGTAATAGGCTTGGTATAAGCTTGAAAAAGCTTTACAGGGTAAAACAAAGGTATGTGTGTGTATATACAAGTATAGTAGGTGTGTATGAACAAGAATAAGCACTGAGAAGTGCTTATTAGAATGGGCTTAAGGTTTAGACAGTTGAGCTTTTGAGGACTCAACTTGGATGGAATTGAAGCTCAAATGAGCTTGGTATAAGCCCAAACTATAAAGTAAAAGTAAAAATAGTTATGTACAAATATTATATACATATATTAACAAGCTTATGCACAGAGATTTACTTATAAGCTCATAATAAGCAAATAAGCACTTCCCTGGTGCACTCAGTTCCAAACACCCCTGCAACCTTTTAGTTGGGTAAAATAAGCTCAGTGAATAAGCTTGAAATACCAAAATAAGACTTGATGTTGCAAGATGTGCTGGTATGCTTTCCAAAAAGCCCAAGCTCACCTAGTGGGGTCCACTAGTGAGCTTGTGGGAAGCCATTGAAAAAGCTCCCATTTCCTGAGTATATTGATAATACTGGCTAAGTGCTCAGGAAATGGAACACACAAAAAGCTTCTTGCAGCCCTGTTTAATAAGCTACAAGGTTGTGATTAAGCACTGGAACTTGAAGTTGGGTAGATAAGCTCCCAAGGGAACTTAATTCCATAAGCTAATTCCATCAGAACAGCTTTTTATGAGCTTATGAAATAAGCTAGGTTGGTTAAGGTATGCTGAGGACTCAGCATACCTTTTCTAAGTGTGATAAGTTTAAGCTGCTTGCAGTCTATGACAATAAGCTACAAGCTTGAAATTAAGTACAGGATCAAAAAGCTAAGTTGCTGTGCTTCCTAAAAAGCTAAACCACATGACTTAATGATTACTAATGAGCTTGTAGGAGCTTCTAGAAAATGGTGCAAAATGACTGTGTTCACAGTCATTTTTTTGTGATTGAACAAACAAGAAGCTCCTAATACTTATCTAATAAGCTCAAACAAGCTCAACTTTAATTTAGACATTGAGATGGGCTGCTTGGACTTGTGAAAAGCCAAGAGTCACAAGCTCAAGCTCAAATAAGGACCTTGTTAAAAGCTTTGGTAACAAGCACCACTCAACTGTTTGCTTCAGTTGAGTGGGTTGAATGGTACAAAAAGAGGGGTTGTAAAAAGTTGCCTAAAAAGCTAAAAAGCAGAAAATAAATATAGACATAAATAAACAAGCTAGTAGGGTTTTAATAAAAACAAATAACACAACCCCAAGCTCAAAGGTCCACAAGCTACAAGCTTGTGGTTTTGGACTTGAAGCTGTGAGACAGGGCAATATTAACCTAAAATAAGCACAAATTTAAGCACTCAAACAAGAAAACTAAAATTTAACAAAAATATAATTAGACAGATAAGCAACAAAATATTAAAACCCTATAAGCACTAAGATTAAAACTTCATAATAAAGTCACAGTAAAATCAGACTTTTATTCAAAAACCTGAAAAACCAAAACTTTGACTATTTCACAAGAACTAAAAAGTTGACTAATCTGAATTTACAAGCTAATTTATGGACATATTAAGTTATAATAAGCTATAACAACATGAAACAATCAAAGATAAACAACATTTAAGCACATAGTAAAGATTTGGACATGTAATTATAAACAGATAAGTTATTAAATAGATTAAAAAGAAATGTTGACTAAACACAACTAAAGACTATAAAACTGAGTTAAATAGGCATAAGTGATACTTAATCAAACAAGAACAACAACACATAGCTTTTAAACACAGAATCAAACATAAACAGATATGTAAAAACATGCAGTGAACAATGATCTATATTTGAGAGTGATCATAATTGTCAAAGACATAATCATTGAACCTAAAGGGGTGTCAAACTCTCTAATAGCCCAAGGATCATGCAGTGACAGGAATGAACACCTCAAACCATTTCAAGGTCCTAAATCATAGCTAACCAAATAGTCCCTAAACTTTCACTTGTCACATGAAATTTGAGGTTTTCAATGAGATAGCATATAAACCTGATTCAAACTATATAATAACATATATTAAGACAAAATAGATAAATAAACAACAATTATAACAACTATAAACCATAATCATTCATAATCCATTTTCACAGTTGAAAATGGATCATGAAGCAACAACACAAATTAATACATGACATATAATTTTAAACTATGAAAACACTTAATAACAACATTTAAACAATAAAACATGAAAATCAAAGTAAATTAAGACATGAACAGTAAATTGCAAAAATTTAAGTAAAATTGCTTACAAATGAGAAATGGACTGAGACATAGAACAAATAGACAAGGTTACACCCAATAGCTTCCCATTAAGCTCCTAATATCCATTACACTCCAAATTCACCCCTGCTTCATCATCTTCTTTATTGTCCCACTATTTTTGATTTTTCATTTATTTTCTCTATTTTTTTAAGCATTTTCTAATTTAAAAGATCAAAGTCAATTTAATGGTTCAATTGGCTTGCATAACTTACTGAGAGTTATGTAGTGTCTATTAGAAACCAGGAAACAAGCATGGATCAAACAGGAAATTAAATTGACATGTATTTAAATGACATTAAAGTAAATGACATGAAAATAAAGGTTATGAAACTACAACTATAAATAGCTTGTAATTAAACTTTGTCAAGGTTCATTACAGAACTGAAAGCATTTAAATGACATTGGTAAGTAAAGTAAAGCAGTAAATGACATGAAAATAAACTAAGTGACTATGGCTTAAAGCCAAAAGTATTTCTTCCATCTTGCTTCCTGCTCTATTTATAGTCAATTTGAGACCTCCACATGTCCTGGTTCAATCCCACTTGCAATCAGGGCCATTGATTTCCTTTAACTCATCCTAGCCGTTTAAAGTAGTTTTGGCGCCAAAACTGAGACATGTGGCTAGGGGCATTTTCAGAGCAATTAATGCATCTTGGTTGCTTGTGTAGGTGGAGGGTGGAGTGTAGAAGCAATTTGGGATGGTGGGAATGAGGTATTGTCAGGTTGCAGGTTAAAGGTGTGGTGGAGATGATGGGGATTCCACATGTCCTTTCCTGAGATAAAACCAAAGGGTGGGTTTGGTTTAGAAGGTGACAAGGAGTGTAGGAGGTGGAAAGTAATGAAGGTGGAAGTGGAGTGGTGGTGTAGCAGGTGATGAAGCAGGTTGGGGAAGAAGGTTGGGGATGGGTCAACAAGTCAACGCCCGTTTTTATTAAAAAGGGTGGTTGGGCTTAGTAAGGTTGGGCTGGGTGTTTGTGTTTGGTGGGCTTTTGGATATTAAAGGGTTTTGGATATTTAAGGATTTTGGATTAAAGGGTGTAAATGGATCCGGTTTGTATTTTTAGCCCAAGGACCAATGTTGTAACTTCTGAATTCATGAAGGACTAAACCTGTAATATTTCATAAGTTATCACAAGGACTAATATTGCCAAGTTAGATAAACCAAAAGACCTATTTTGCATTTATTACAATTTAAAACACCCGGGGGACCTTTTATGTAATTTTTCAAAGTTAAGGGGGTGAAATTGTAATTTCCCATAAGTTATCAAAAAGGTTCCAAATTGTAAGTCATGAATTAGTACAAGGGTATTATTTGTAAATTTCCATGTTTGAAAACCCAGGGACTAATTTTGCCAATTTTGTAACTTGAGGGGTAAAAGTTGTCATTTTGTGTAAACTTTTATCCAGGGGTCATAAGTGAACATTTTTGACTTCCCAAGGACTAAAGTTGACTTTTCATTCCAAAATAAACTTTTAGGGACTAAAACTGTCATTTATAAAACTTGGGGGACCTATTTTGCCATTTGTGCAATTTTGAACTTCAAAGGTAAAATTTGTCATTTCATGATTCCTGGGGGACTGTTGTTGACTTTTCTTCAAAATAATTTTCCCAGGGACCATTTCTGGCATTTCTTGAAAGTTCAGGGACTGATTTTGCCAAGTGTGCAAACTTTGCACGTTTTCCTTTGTTTTCAGTCCTTTTGCACCTGAAACGTATAAAAACACAATTCAAAGATATTTATAGTATTTATGTAGTATTTCTGTGTGTTTTTAACTGTTTTCGTATTTAAAATGGAACAGAAATGATGAGTTTTTAGGAACTCATCAATACCCCACACTAAAACATTGCTAGTCCCTAGCAATCTATAATCTAATAACAACCTGTTTTGAAAATTTAATGGTTTTTTATATCTCTTTACCAGACAGCCATTACTTCTGGAGTAGCCAGGTGTGAGAACTGTGGTACACCTGATAACCGTGTGATTTTGAGCAAACCACCAGCTGTCAACGGATTTGATTAGTTTTTACCAAAAGCCGTTTGCTTCTGGACTAGCCAGCATCTTGATGGACTAAGTCAACATCTTGGTGAGCTGATTACCAATTATGGTTTTTCACTGCCTTTACCACAAGCCATAATCTTGCGGGCTAGCCAACTCATTCGCTTTATGGGATATGGGGAGTTGAGGAACCATACAATTTTGGGCAAATTGCAAGCCATAAACGGATTTGAGATATCTTTACCAAGAGCCGTTTGCTCCTGGATTAGCCAATCCTTATGTGGATTAGACATGGTGGACTGATTACCATATGTTGTGTTTAGTGCTCAGCACTTCCACTAAGTGAAAAAAAAAAAAAAAAAAAAAAAATTTGGCCTATTTTGGGGAAAAAGGGCATACAAAGGTATATAATTGATCAAATTCGCCAGAATTTCCCCCCCACACTTAGAAATGAATATTGTCCTCAATATTCAAAGCCCCGGCTATTATGCCGAATCCTTGAACGTAAAAAGATAATATTTAAAGCTAAGTAGGGTAACACAACAATTATTTATTTTTGTGTATTTACAACAATTTTTTTATTACATTTTCACAATATATACAAGATGTGGGTATTCTACCCCACACTAATTTTTGATTACCGAGTCGCTAGTTTGACTCGACCCCGAATTAATTGGTTCTTGGGGAAATGGAGTGGATGAGAAATTGGAGTGGGGTCCACTCACAGAATTATGAATAATAAGGTAGGGAGAATCTTTTTGGGTTTTTGATATAATATAAACAGAAACGAAAAATGTTTTTGTATTTTTAAGTTTTTATATATATATACAAAGAAAAGGAAAATCCTAACAACCGCCTCTCGAAAGGGAATCTGGGTCTGACAGAGCTCAGTAACTGTGGTTAAACAGCCAACAACTAAATGTTGTAACTGAGGGACTAATCAAACTGCGCAAGTTGTGTGCAAAGGAAAAGTGTTTTTGTATTTTATATTGTTTATGAAATGAAATATGATATAATATATGTAATCACTACCTCCCAGGCTTGTGTCAGGTTTACCACGCTAGCTAATCACTTGTGAATGATTAACTGTAATAAATATGTCCTGACAGCTAGGGAGTTGAATGATAAAGTATATATAATATACATACAAAGGATAGATATTTCAACAAAATACAAATTCGTTATACGCAGCACAGCCTCCCCGGCAACGGCGCCAAATTTTGATTCTTCCCGAACCACCTAACTTTATTTCTCAACCGCTTGTGAACGGTCAATACTAAAAGTCAAACAGGCCGGGAGGAAATGCAATTTTAATCCGTGGGAGTTAAGTACAGAAAAAGTACGTGAGTACAGAAAAGTACATCCCCGGGTCGTTATGTCCCAACGAGGTGTGAAATCTGTAATATAACGAATCTGTGATCTGTTGAAGTTAAAATATAAAAACAGGAATCTGACTGACTAACACTGGGAATGTGAATAGTAAATAGCTCTTGTCACAGCTATTTCAGTAAAAACGTGCAATCAGAAACCCTAAAATGTAAAAGGATTTACAAACGTACGTTTAGGTTCAAATAAACGTAAACGTACAAAACAAAACAACAAATATAATTACAGTATGTATTTGCATGCCTTAGGGGCTTAAATGCAAATTAAAAAGAAATAAAAGAAATAACTATATTTACAAAGTTATTAAAATAGTAGAAAAACCTAAAAACCTAAAATGCGTACGAAAACGTTTAAATAAACGTCTATGTACAAAAATAAAAAGTGAATTCAGTCAAATATAACTCCCACAAATGTGAAAACTATATTTTTGGAATCCTAAAAGAATAAGAAAATTATTAGGAAATTAAAACTAATTTTTATACTATGTACTTAATTATTATTAATTAAAACTATTTATTTACTTATTTAATAATTACATAAATAAGAAAATCTAAAATAAACCTAAATAAATAAAACAAAAACTTTAGAAAAGTTAAAAGTAATATAAAAGAAATTTTGAAACTAAAAATATATTTATTATACAAGTATTCTATTTATTATTAATTATTTACTATTTATCTAATTACTAATACTATTATTTAATTATTATAAGTACTAAATAAGCAAACAAAATTCTGAAACTTTTTACATAATTCTAAAATACTTATAAAAAGCTAAGAAAAATATAAAAACTATATTTTATGTACAAAAATAAGAAAACTTAATTTAAAACTATTATTACTTAATTAAACTAATTAATACTAATTAAATTATTATACATACTAAACTTATTTATAAAATTATAAAACTTTTTATAAAACTTCCTAAGTATCTCAGGAATACATAAAAAATATAAAAAATTTGTAAAAATTATAAATAAGCAGTTTTAAAAATAATTTACTTATTATTTCCTAAAAGGTAGTTAAATTATATTAATTATTATATATATTATATGAACAGTAAAAAATCTGAAAAAATTATGGAAAGTAAATTATGTTATGAAGATGCTAGGAAAAATAAGCATGGGCCACCAGCTTATCCCAATAAGCTGCTATAAGCTCATCAGCCAAATAAGCTAAAGGGGTCAAAACAAGGTTAAATATGTATGGAATACCCCTTCCAACGGAACTGGTGCCCCAGAGCAGTTGGAAGGGGTGTGGGATATTATGCATGCATACTAAGCCAAGAGGTCCTGAATTCGAATCCACCCACACCCATTTTTTTTATTTTATTTTATTTTTTATTTTTCTTTTTACAAAACTACTTAATAAGCTAATATATATAACTTTAACAAAGACAACTTTTTCAAAAATGTGGAAATAAGCTCTGTGGAAGCTTATTTCACCTCAGTTAGCTTATTAAGTTCAAGCTTCTTAAATAGAAGCTATCACTTGAGTTAAAGCTTGGTTTGGGCTTTTTCTATTTATAAAACTAAATAAATACAGATAATATACATATATTACAAAAACTAAACTTATAAAACCTAAAAATAAGCTAAACGTGGGCTTATTACCCACACAGTTGAGCTTTTGGGCTTTCAGTGGGGTAATAGGCTTGGTATAAGCTTGAAAAAGCTTTACAGGGTAAAACAAAGGTATGTGTGTGTATATACAAGTATAGTAGGTGTGTATGAACAAGAATAAGCACTGAGAAGTGCTTATTAGAATGGGTTTAAGGTTTAGACAGTTGAGCTTTTAAGGACTCAACTTGGATGGAATTGAAGCTCAAATGAGCTTGGTATAAGCCCAAACTATAAAGTAAAAGTAAAAATAGTTATGTACAAATATTATATACATATATTAACAAGCTTATGCACAGAGATTTACTTATAAGCTCATAATAAGCAAATAAGCACTTCCCTGGTGCACTCAGTTCCAAACACCCCTGCAACCTTTTAGTTGGGTAAAATAAGCTCAGTGAATAAGCTTGAAATACCAAAATAAGACTTGATGTTGCAAGATGTGCTGGTATGCTTTCCAAAAAGCCCAAGCTCACCTAGTGGGGTCCACTAGTGAGCTTGTGGGAAGCCATTGAAAAAGCTCCCATTTCCTGAGTATATTGATAATATTGGCTAAGTGCTCAGGAAATGGAACACACAAAAAGCTTCTTGCAGCCCTGTTTAATAAGCTACAAGGTTGTGATTAAGCACTGGAACTTGAAGTTGGGTAGATAAGCTCCCAAGGGAACTTAATTCCATAAGCTAATTCCATCAGAACAGCTTTTTATGAGCTTATGAAATAAGCTAGGTTGGTTAAGGTATGCTGAGGACTCAGCATACATTTTCTAAGTGTGATAAGTTTAAGCTGCTTGCAGTCTATGACAATAAGCTACAAGCTTGAAATTAAGTACAGGATCAAAAAGCTAAGTTGCTGTGCTTCCTAAAAAGCTAAACCACATGACTTAATGATTACTAATGAGCTTGTAGGAGCTTCTAGAAAATGGTGCAAAATGACTGTGTTCACAGTCATTTTTTTGTGATTGAACAAACAAGAAGCTCCTAATACTTATCTAATAAGCTCAAACAAGCTCAACTTTAATTTAGACATTGAGATGGGCTGCTTGGACTTGTGAAAAGCCAAGAGTCACAAGCTCAAGCTCAAATAAGGACCTTGTTAAAAGCTTTGGTAACAAGCACCACTCAACTGTTTGCTTCAGTTGAGTGGGTTGAATGGTACAAAAAGAGGGGTTGTAAAAAGTTGCCTAAAAAGCTAAAAAGCAGAAAATAAATATAAACATAAATAAACAAGCTAGTAGGGTTTTAATAAAAACAAATAACACAACCCCAAGCTCAAAGGTCCACAAGCTACAAGCTTGTGGTTTTGGACTTGAAGCAGTGAGACAGGGCAATATTAACCTAAAATAAGCACAAATTTAAGCACTCAAACAAGAAAACTAAAATTTAACAAAAATATAATTAGACAGATAAGCAACAAAATATTAAAACCCTATAAGCACTAAGATTAAAACTTCATAATAAAGTCACAGTAAAATCAGACTTTTATTCAAAAACCTGAAAAACCAAAACTTTGACTATTTCGCAAGAACTAAAAAGTTGACTAATCTGAATTTACAAGCTAATCTATGGACATATTAAGTTATAATAAGCTATAACAACATGAAACAATCAAAGATAAACAACATTTAAGCACATAGTAAAGATTTGGACATGTAATTATAAACAGACAAGTTATTAAATAGATTAAAAAGAAATGTTGACTAAACACAACTAAAGACTATAAAACTGAGTTAAATAGGCATAAGTGATACTTAATCAAACAAGAACAACAACACATAGCTTTTAAACACAGAATCAAACATAAACAGATATGTAAAAACATGCAGTGAACAATGATCTATATTTGAGAGTGATCATAATTGTCAAAGACATAATCATTGAACCTAAAGGGGTGTCAAACTCTCTAATAGCCCAAGGATCATGTAGTGACAGGAATGAACACCTCAAACCATTTCAAGGTCCTAAATCATAGCTAACCAAACAGTCCCTAAACTTTCACTTGTCACATGAAATTTGAGGTTTTCAATGAGATAGCATATAAACCTGATTCAAACTATATAATAACATATATTAAGACAAAATAGATAAATAAACAACAATTATAACAACTATAAACCATAATCATTCATAATCCATTTTCACAGTTGAAAATGGATCATGAAGCAACAACACAAATTAATACATGACATATAATTTTAAACTATGAAAACACTTAATAACAACATTTAAACAATAAAACATGAAAATCAAAGTAAATTAAGACATGAACAGTAAATTGCAAAAATTTAAGTAAAATTGCTTACAAATGAGAAATGGACTGAGACATAGAACAAATAGACAAGGTTACACCCAATAGCTTCCCGTTAAGCTCCTAATATCCATTACACTCCAAATTCACCCCTGCTTCATCATCTTCTTTATTGTCCCACTATTTTTGATTTTTCATTTATTTTCTCTATTTTTTTAAGCATTTTCTAATTTAAAAGATCAAAGTCAATTTAATGGTTCAATTGGCTTGCATAACTTACTGAGAGTTATGTAGTGTCTATTAGAAACCAGGAAACAAGCATGGATCAAACAGGAAATTAAATTGACATGTATTTAAATGACATTAAAGTAAATGACATGAAAATAAAGGTTATGAAACTACAACTATAAATAGCTTGTAATTAAACTTTGTCAAGGTTCATTACAGAACTGAAAGCATTTAAATGACATTGGTAAGTAAAGTAAAGCAGTAAATGACATGAAAATAAACTAAGTGACTATGGCTTAAAGCCAAAAGTATTTCTTCCATCTTGCTTCCTGCTCTATTTATAGTCAATTTGAGACCTCCACATGTCCTGGTTCAATCCCACTTGCAATCAGGGCCATTGATTTCCTTTAACTCATCCTAGCCGTTTAAAGTAGTTTTGGCGCCAAAACTGAGACACGTGGCTAGGGGCATTTTCAGAGCAATTAATGCATCTTGGTTGCTTGTGTAGGTGGAGGGTGGAGTGTAGAAGCAATTTGGGATGGTGGGAATGAGGTATTGTCAGGTTGCAGGTTAAAGGTGTGGTGGAGATGATGGGGATTCCACATGTCCTTTCCTGAGACAAAACCAAAGGGTGGGTTTGGTTTAGAAGGTGACAGGGAGTGTAGGAGGTGGAAAGTAATGAAGGTGGAGGTGGAGTGGTGGTGTAGCAGGTTGGGGAAGAAGGTTGGGGATGGGTCAACAAGTCAACGCCCGTTTTTATTAAAAAGGGTGGTTGGGCTTAGTAAGGTTGGGCTGGGTGTTGGTGTTTGGTGGGCTTTTGGATATTAAAGGGTTTTGGATATTTAAGGATTTTGGATTAAAGGGTGTAAATGGATCCGGTTTGTATTTTTAGCCCAAGGACCAATGTTGTAACTTCTGAATTCATGAAGGACTAAACCTGTAATATTTCATAAGTTATCACAAGGACTAATATTGCCAAGTTAGATAAACCAAAAGACCTATTTTGCATTTATTACAATTTAAAACACCCGGGGGACCTTTTATGTAATTTTTCAAAGTTGAGGGGGTGAAATTGTAATTTCCCATAAGTTATCAAAAAGGTTCCAAATTGTAAGTCATGAATTAGTACAAGGGTATTATTTGTAAATTTCGATGTTTGAAAACCCAGGGACTAATTTTGCCAATTTTGTAACTTGAGGGGTAAAAGTTGTCATTTTGTGTAAACTTTTATCCAGGGGTCATAAGTGAACATTTTTGACTTCCCAAGGACTAAAGTTGACTTTTCATTCCAAAATAAACTTTTAGGGACTAAAACTGTCATTTATAAAACTTGGTGGACCTATTTTGCCATTTGTGCAATTTTGAACTTCAAAGGTAAAATTTGTCATTTCATGATTCCTGGGGGACTGTTGTTGACTTTTCTTCAAAATAATTTTCCCAGGGACCATTTCTGGCATTTCTTGAAAGTTCAGGGACTGATTTTGCCAAGTGTGCAAACTTTGCACGTTTTCCTTTGTTTTCAGTCCTTTTGCACCTGAAACGTATAAAAACACAATTCAAAGATATTTATAGTATTTATGTAGTATTTCTGTGTGTTTTTAACTGTTTTCGTATTTAAAATGGAACAGAAATGATGAGTTTTTAGGAACTCATCAATGAGGAAACCCGAAATTGTAGAATCAAGGGATTTATTATTTGATAGACGAATTGTAAGTGTCTACAATTGAGATAGAAAAGAGTTTACAACTTATTCAATGAAGGAAAATGAAATGGTGAGATTGATATTTAAACTAAAAATGGGCAGGAAATTCTGTTAGGGATATTTAAGCCTTGGCACGTGCATCTCACGTGCTCTTTTCCATTCAGCACATAACAATCCACCCCCCCCCCCCCCCCTTAAAAGATTCTTGACCTCAAGAATCGGGTTTAAACCGGATGTTACCCTTCTGTCAGCAACTCCCAGCGGTTTCAGTAAGCTTGGCACTAGATCTTCTAACTCAACATGCTTTTTCAGTGGCTTCTGTAACTAGATCTTTTAACTCAACATGCTTTTTCAGTGGCTTCTGTAACTTTGGTACTAGATCTTCTTTCTCAACTAACTTATACAGCTTTCCTTCATTTGAACCACTCTTTCATTATTCTTTTTTTCTTTTGTTCAAATTGCATTTAGAGTCTTCATCCGTCAAAAGTACATTGCATCAGACACACACAGTTCAACCCTCTTTGAACCCTCCCATCTAGTTGGTGGTTGTTCCCTTTGCATTAAATGTATGAAATGTGATTAATATTAAATCGTGAAGTCATGCAAAGAATTTTACGAATAGACATTAAAGAAAAGTTCTGTAACTAGATCTTCTAACTCAACATGCCTTTTCAGTGGCTTCTGTAACTTTGGTACTAGATCTTCTTTCTCAGCTAACTTATACAGCTTTCCTTCGTTTGAACCACTCTTTCATAATTCTTTCTTTCTTTTGTTCAAATTGTATTTAGAGTCTTCATCCATCAAAAGTACATTGCATCAGACACACACAGTTTAACCCTCTTTGAACCCTCCACGTCTAGTTGCTGGTCGTTCCCTTTGCATTAAATGTATGAAATGTGGTTAATATTAAATCGTGAAGTCATGCAAAGAATTTTATGAATAGAAATTAAAGAAAAGTTCTGTAACTAGATCTTCTAACTCAACATGCTTTTTCAGTGGCTTCTGAAACTTTGGTACTAGATCTTCTTTCTCAGCTAACCTATACAGCTTTCCTTCGTTTGAACCACTCTTTCATAATTCTTTCTTTCTTTTGTTCAAATTGCATTTAGAGTCTTCATCCATCAAAAGTACATTGCATCAGACACACACACTTCAACCCTCTTTGAACCCTCCACATCTAGTTGGTGGTTGTTCCCTTTGCATTAAATGTATGAAATGTGGTTAATATTAAATCTTGAAGTCATGCAAAGAATTTTACGAATAGACATTAAAGAAAAGTTCTGTAACTAGATCTTCTAACTCAACATGCCTTTTCAGTGGCTTCTATAACTTTGGTACTAGATCTTCTTTCTCAGCTAACCTATACAGCTTTCCTTCGTTTGAACCACTCTTTCATAATTCTTTCTTTCTTTTGTTCAAATTGCATTTAGAGTCTTCATCCGTAAAAAATAATTGCATCAGACACACAAAGTTCAACCCTCTTTGAACCCTCCACATCTAGTTGGTGGTTGTTCCCTTTGCATTAAATGTATGAAATGTGGTTAATATTAAATCGTGAAGTCATGCAAAGAATTTTACGAATAGACATTAAAGAAAAGTTAAGTAGCAAAGATGGAATTTTTAATCAAAGGTGATAACAAAAAGGTAAATTAAAAAGGATAAGAAATGTCAGAAGTGGGATTTGAACCCACACCCTATCTCAAAGACCAGAACTTGAGTCTGGCGCCTTAGACCACTCGGCCATCCTGACTTTCTTGTTTGAATGTTCTCTGTTAAATTACTTAACAAGAGTTTACTTTTGTGGTTTGTTACGTTGTAAACTAATGTTCTTCTTTCCTGAATGACAATTTATTTAAAATGCTCTAGCAAGAAGCTAAGGAAAACATATTACATGGAAGTGGATGAAGCTTTGATTGGATCATATAACCAATCAATCCAATTTGGTTTTACAATTTTGCTCTTATTAGAGATTTAAGTGTAAGATAGGATTTTAGTCTCATGTACAAGAATTTTAATCATTTAACTGTAAACTAATGTTTAATGAAATGAATAATGATATATCTCAGAGTCTTTTTAGTACATTTTTTTGATAATCTAACATGTGTTTAAACATTTACAAACCATTAACTCATGGTTCTGTGACGATCACTTTTGGCAAATTGAGTAGTTAACGACTTTAATCTATGGGGTTCATGTTGCATTTCTTTGTTCTATGTCAGCGAGTTTATGTATTTATTATGCACTCTCAGGAATGATATTGCTCAAAGCTCGATGAATGTTTACTTGTAGTTAGAACACAATGCTTTGGAAACAAAGACACATAATGTTCTAACTTAAAAAAGTTATGACATAGTAATTGTTACATAACATATTGAGCCATAACTTCTATACAGTAACAAATTTAATGACCTGTCAAATCTGAATCATTCATTTTATCAAATTTGAACTTGTTGGCTCTACATTCTACTCGATTGTTAACCTGGATTGCTGAAAAATTTATCGTGCAGATCCCCTACACTAAATTAACACCAACAATCCACCATACGCTACCGTGAGGTTAATATTCCTACCAAATGTGAGAAATGCAGAGACAAAGTGAGTGAAAGACCTTATCAATTGGTGGAACACTGTTGCCTTTGTACCTGTCCACGCTAAAAAGTTCTATCATCTTTCTTCTCCCTATAGATAAACATATAGTTATCAGTAGCTCCTGCAACTTTCAGCAAATTATAACAAAAACAATACTACTAACAATCTGGGCATCGATAATTAATTAGATACTAACATTCTTGCATAGTAATAGTTACATGCCAAACATCTTTAAGTGGAATTCTGCAGCTAATTCCCATATAAAGGGTCTTTACATATACGTCTTTACTACTTAGAAACAAAAGATATAGATGTCAACTGTGATCCAGTGTCCAAAAGTAGGCTACAACTATCTTCAAGCAAAAGAGCAAAAGGTTATTCATCACCCTGCAATAAAAAACTCTGAAGTGTTAGTAAGGAAGCTTACAGTAGCTATCATGCGAATAAGCTAAAATCGCAAAACAAAATTCTACAGTGTCTGGCTTATTTGTGTACTGTACATGTTTCAAGAATGTGAAATTAGTAGTCTGGAAATGAAAAACGTAAGACTCCAGTTGCCGATTATAATGCAATTTTCATTTTTATTATTAAATCGGTTATTTAGGAGCTAAGTGAGAGTAGAATGATTAAAAATACAAACCAGATTTGAGCCCCTTTATTGTGCTGAAAATGGAGGAATTTGGTTCAGAGGTATGGCTGCTATTGGCGACCTGAAATCAGAACACCAAGTAAGAAGTTGAATGTACAAATCTTCAATATTAATCAGAAATTTCAAGAACAAAGGAGTTATGCATCAAAATTTCTTTTATTCGCTACCAACTTGACAATTGTGCATAGATAAGTATAATCAAAATGCCACAACAATCATAACTATGATAAATCTCAGTACCAACTAACGCTACATGTTGAAGTTTATATTACATGCTCAACGAACGCAACTGCAAAACCATCATTATATGCCATATAACAAAACCACACATTCATCTTAGTTACAAACAAAATTGCAAGTGGAGCATGAGATTAGTGAAAGACATTATTAAAATATGCAATCCAGGTAGACCTCTACGCGATGCACCCATCAGATGCAGAAAAAATTAAGATAGTTTTTACTTCATACAAGTCAATCAGCTAGAGAAATTAAAAGCCAAGAGTAAGAAATCGCAGTAATATAAGCGAAAGTGATTAAACGATTGTGATCAAGAAAGAAAATTAAGCCCTAATTACAAATGAGAAAAGCAAACATGATCAAGCTTGAGACTATTAATATGCACATCATGAAACAACAAAATAGGAAAGAAAAAGATATTTGCACGATGATCTGAAAGAACACTTCAAAAGAGGCAACTCATGATTAAACAGGCAAATTAGTAAGAGATGAAAACATACTCAATGTCAAAGCGCGTTTTCTTTCGAGCATTTCTCTCAATGTTACAGCTCCTCTTCTTGCTAGAAGTTGTACCCACAGCATCCATTTGTGCTACAGCTGGAGACAATGCTGGAAGTTGATGAACTGTCATAGACGATGCCTCTGAGTTTTCTGATTGAACTACATTGGAAAATTTTGTTGTTGGAATGCTGGAGACTTGCCCCAAGAATGGTGCTGGTATTACGGTGTAAGTAGGTACATTCTTTTTACAATTCGTTTGTGCTACAGCAGGGGACACCATTGAAATTGGATTAACTGTCACAGGGGAGGTATCTGAGTTTTCCAAATTGGAAGGATGACTAGCTGGAGTGCTGGAAAGTTGACCTAAGGATGGTGCTGATATTGAGGAGTAAGTAGGTATATTGTGGGTCCCAGCAAATAGAGTCTGTGTCAAAACTATAGGCACCCGTATAGCTGGAGTGAGTGCTGGAATTGATACTTCTTGGATAAGTTCAGTTTCTAGACTGTTAATGCAGCCATTTACAGTTTCAGGCTGCATTACCTCATTGGTGCCATTCAGGGTCCCAGCCAATGGACTCTGGGCTAAGATCGTAGGGGACGTTATAACTGGAGTCAGTGTTGGAGTTGATACTTCTTCAATATTCCCAGCATCTAAACTGTTAATGGGGCCATTTACCATTCCAGTCTGCACTACCTCATTGGTGCCATTTAGTGTCCTAGTGGCGTGTGTCAAAACTGTAGGCACTGGAGTAGCTGCAGTGAGTGCTGGAGTTGATGCTTCTTGCATACGCCCAGTTTCTAAATTGATATTAAGACCATTTAGAGTTCCAAGTTGCCCTACCGCATTGGTGTCATTGTGAGCACTTAGTAAGTCCATCATTTTGGTATAATGTTTATACTTGGACTTGATAATTTCTGACAAAATGATTCCTGATTCAGAATCTGCACATGAATTAACACATGGAAACAATGATGAATTTGAGTACCAACAGAGAAAATTCAGTCACAAAACAATATGGTACAATAAGGATAACCCCTATAATCGATTTATAACAACATTCTTTCAGGTTTCATTTAGTACTTTCAAGTTTAACATAAAACAGAAATGCTGCCAAAGTTTCGGCTTTATAAACGGAAACTTGATAGAATTACACAATCAGCTCGAGAAGTACCTATATATTTTAGTATAACAGCACGTGCTGCTTATTTTTCAGCTTCTTTCTTACTTCTGCTATAATCTCCTGTACAAGAAAAGTCACCGAAAACCAAAGAAGAGCTGAAAACAGGAAGCTTGTTTAGTTCAGCGGTTTGATAGGTGGGTTTCTGCATATTCATCTTAACAGCAAAATCAACCAGAACAGACTTGCAAAGATATTTATCCTAGACAATGCCTCAAAGTAATAGGATACGCTACATTAAAAGAGATGTTATATGAACTAATACTCAAAGTTAGGCATGATAAAAGAGAGTAGTGTATGAAACAATCATTTAAAAAGGGTGAAAGAAGGTAAAAGCATCTTAAGAATAGATATCATTTCCCGTCTGCATATGCAATGCCTCATGAAAAAACTAATGGTTTAAGCGAGATCTGTATTAAGCTATAGAAGAGAATAAAAGACAACCAGTCTTCAACTACTGAAACGGTGATGAAAGCTTTAACATATATACGGATAGGTTCACTTATGCTTGCAGATAGTACATGACCCAAATTAAAGACACATGAAGATATAAAATTAATGCCTTCGAACATTCTTAAACAATACAAGTATATTAACAGAAGATCAATATACTACTAGCACAAACAGATTGTACAATGCACAAGTGAAAGTGTGAAACTATCTGACACTTTACTCATCCATTAATACATAATGTGGGATCACTGCAGTGATGCAAAGGCAGAAATTCTATAACCACAACAAACTAATTTTCTTACCCCACAACAACTGAAGGTCCTATTATAAGTGAATTTCCCTTATTCTTGAGTTTAAGCTTTTTGTACATTAAAGCTATAGTATGTTCAACAAAGATGTGACTGGACGGCATAAAAATATCATATCATATCTCATAACTGGAAAGGGGGAAATAGAGATCCGTAATTATGTAAAGACACAACATGCAATAGAAGTAAAAGTTGTAGTACCTACATCACACGTTATGAAGCAATTTTTGTGAATAATACATTCAAACCATTTACTAACAAGTAAAAATCAAGAACAAATTTAAGCACAAACCTCACGGACAAGATGCAATGTTTCATTCTTTAGCTTTTGCAATAAATCAAAATACATGATTCTGGAAGCATCCATCTCAGCCGTCTTACGCTGCTGAAATGTGTCTGGGGATGTATAGCTCACACCATCAACCAACACGGTACATCTGAACTTCGGACCTTCGGTGCATGTCCAGAACCTTCATTAATAGTTTGATACAACGGTTGCTGCTTCCATACTTTTTGAGCGTTGATGTGTGCTTATTCATACATCCTTTTTAGACCTTAAAACAGACCAAAAATACCAAATATGCCAAGAGAATGTGTGTTTTTATATTTGTGTATGTGCAGGTACAGATATGTGAAAAATGGACAAAAACAAAGCCAAAACCGACAAAAACGAGCACGAGAATGGAAAAAGGTCAAAAGCCGGAGCCGGGGAAGCTTAATGATCAAAGAAAGCTCAAAATATCTAAGGAAGTCCTCAAAGATTCATATAATTACAAGAAAGGTCCTTGGTTAAAGTTTAGAGAGTTTGGCAGAATTAGTCCTCCAAGTTTCATAAATTGGCAAAATGAGTCCTTTGAAGAATTATTTAAAGAAAAGTCAGTGTACATCCTTCATAAATCAAAGATTGACAACAAAGGCCCTTGGAATGAATTCTTGAAGATTTACAGATTTAGTCCTTGTAGTTTGCAGAATTACATAAATGGTCATTGGATACATAAATTACTAATACTAAAACCTAAATAAACCACAGCCTGACCTAACTTAATCCAAATCCAAACCAACACCCACCCAAGCCCAAATATAACCAAAGCCCAATCCACCCTTAACCAAAACCCGATCCACCCAAAAACCCACCCAAGTCAAACCCTTACCCGGTCAAACAATATTAATTACCCCCTTTTAAAACACCCGCCCCCCAAATATTACCCAAACCCAGAAATTACTGTGCACGCATGAACCCTAATCACCACACACTCTAAATTACTGCAATTCAGTATAATTACCCAATGATTTGAGCTTCTAGAAGCTGACAGCTGACAACCTGACGCAAGGGAATGACATATGGACCAATCACAGAGGACACGCAAGATTCACAACTCACTCACACATGATCCAAGGGTCTTAATTCAGGCGTGTGATCAAAGCGGGAATCAATGGACGAGATTATGAATTAGAAAACACACCTTTGAGGATCCAGATGCTTCTATCAAACCCTAGCTCATCTCTCAGCCCCTATAAATACCCCCTCCTCCACAAGCTTTAGGTGTGTAGGTTTTTTATGTAAGAATTAGCTTATTGTTCTGCTTTTTAATCAATTGTAATTTCATTTTCAGTATTGTACTCAAATTTTCTCAATTAATATAATTTAGTTTTTATTATTACTTAGCTTATTATCTGAATTTCTTATTTAGTTTTGATTGAATCTTATTTACTGTTTTTCTAGATTAGTATAATCCTTATTAGTTTGTTTAAAGTTCTTATTTCATTTTTGTTTCACTTATATTGAAAAACCAAAAAAATCAGAAAATTCTAAAAAAATAAAAAATAATTGTTTCAATTTCAAACTTAAGCTCCAACAAGCTTCCTTTCTGTTTTACTAAGCTCATATAAGCTCAATTATAGCTTATTGTGAGTTATAGTTAGATTGGTACTATTCCATAAATCAAATCCAAACAAACTTAAAAATAGTCAACTGTGGTCAAAATAGCTTATCCAATAAGCTGAGCATTAAGCAGTGGAGTATTGACAGTCAAGAAGGAGCTCTTGGCTTGTCCAAAGACAGGCTAGCATAGTGAACCCCCTCTGTTGAGCTGAGGGGGAGTCCACTTGTAAGTTTCAATTTAAATCTTATAGATCTTATTTTACATCTGATTTGCTTGTTTGATTTGTTGCTTATTTAGTTTATTTTCATCATCTTATTGCTTATCTTATTTTAATCTCATTAGTTTCATAGCTTATTGCATTATTCTCATTTAGTTTCTTCATAACTGTTCATTATTTGTCATAACTGCATCTTGTGAAATTGCTTATTGAACTGTTATCATTGCATCATTTTAGCTTTCACAGATCTCATATAGCATAGAAACTTCATATACATCAGTAGTTCAGCTTTGATTCATCATTTGCGTATAAAACTCAAAATCAGTTAGTTTATAAGTAGTGTTTGGATTTGATTGTTATTCTGAGTTATAGTAGGTTGTAGGAGTATCTATTAGTGCAGACAATTTGCCTTAGGTATAGTCAACTAGGTTCTAGCATCAATTGAGTGGGAGTAAGCCAAAAAGTCAAAATTTCATTTGAGATTTCATACCTGTTAGCATAAGTTAATTTTAGGATCTGTGATATTGACATTAGCTGGGAGTAGTGTACCTTAAGCTTAATTAAGTCATAAAACAGCTTAATGTTACATGTAGAACTAGATTAGATTAGTAGAATTTCATATTAGTCAAAGTATTTGCATAATCAAAAAGTTAAAAAGATTTGTTACTTAGTTTTTTGGTCACAACTTTATGAGCATTTGTAGGATTTGATATTAGATTGAAATAGGTTAGGTTTGTTGATTTGGTGAGTTTGTCAGTTTGAAAGTCGTTAGAAATAAGAAAATTCAAGTTTGGATCTCATCTGCTTATTGAAAGTTTAAATCAAAGTTGCCTGTTTAGCTTAAGTGGTCCCCTGCACCATCAGTATTGGAATTACTTTTAGGGTATAATCAAGTAAGCTAAGAAGCTTTTGAGTGAGTTCTGGTGGTGTTTCTGTATTCTCAGTAGGTCAGTGAAGGTTTTGCCCCCATAAGCTCACCAGCATCACAGCTTATTTGCACTGCTTATTTAAGCCTCATAATTTAGTGATTTGAACAAGTGTTTTTTTAGGCCTGCTAGAGTGTTTAACTGCTTGAATCTAGGAATTCTTTGGTCATTTAAGTTCCTGAGTGCTTGTCTCTGCTATTTTCATTGAACTTGAGCTTTTGGCTTATTTTGCTTGGTTACTACTTTTCATAATAGTGCTTATTCAACTGTTTTTAGTCCATACTGTGTCTCTGTGATTCATCTGGCTTATTTTCTTGACATTTGTGCTTATTTATGTCAAAACAAACCTTGGGTCAAAGTTTAGTCAAATTTGGTCAAGAGTGCTTATTAATAAGCACTCCATTTAAGCAGTTTTCAAAGCATTAAGCACTTCCAAAGTTTATTTTTCAGATTTTATATTTTTACTGGACTTAGAATATTATTTTAGAATTTTCATGAATTTTTTAGATTTTTCTGAATTTATTTGCTATTTTTCTTATTAAATTGTAGTTTTTATTCAATTTTTAATACTTTTTAAATTCCAAAAATCCCCAAAAAATCAGAAAAAGCATAAAAAAATCCAAAAATATTTTAGAAAATAGTTTTCATTTATTTTAGATTTTTAGAAATTAATTTTGTATTTTCTCACTTAATTTCCATTTTCTTTTAATTTTTAATTAGTTAAATTAGATTTTAATTCATAAAAATTAAATAAAAAGTCAAAAAAATATTCTTCTTTTTCTCAAAATGCTCTTTTATCATTTTTAATTTAGGAAAATTATTTTCAAGCCCGTAGGATTAGTATAGCTCCATATTCACTTTTTATTTCGCACGTTTACGTTTATTTTACGTTTTAGCTTACGTTTTTTATTTTACGTTACGTTTTAGGTTTGTTTATTTGATTTACTTGATTAAGTGATTAATTGTGCTTCATTCTCATATTCATTAGTGAAATTTCATTAATATCCTTTTTCCCACTTTCACGACACTTTTCACGAACCGGGAATTTGAAATTCCATTCACACCTTCACACGGACTACGACCTCGGGTTTTGCTTATTTCCTTAGCAATTCCTTTGAGAAAAACTATACTATATACTAATTTGAGCAATCAAATTTGGGCGCCGCTGCCGGGGAAGGTTGAAGTGAGTTTTTGATTTTCGTTTTCGAATCGTGTTTTGAAAACCTTCCTTATTCTTGTATATATTTTCTATAAAAATATATAAAAAAAAATCAAAAACACTTTTACTAAAGTTTTTTCAAAAATCCAAAAATAAAATAACACCCTCGTTCTCAAGAGAACGTTGTAAACCATTCCGAAAAACAACAAGAGAGATCGTGAAATTAAACGTTATTGTATTACTTTCTTGCTACAACCAACTAAACGGGGAATACGGAGGTCTTGACATTAAATTGCAGACCGAAGAGAGATCCATTCTTCTCTCCCGCTCCGCTGCGCGTAGTAATTGATGAAACGGTTTTCGGTTAACGTAACGGTTACCAAAAAGAGAATAAAAGTTTTAATTTTTGTAATATTGATTTCCAATATATTAAAAAAAGCCAAAAATAATTCCTAATCAAAAATACAAAAAGATTTTCCTTTTCTATTTTTTCTTTTCATTTTATGATTTTTGTGGTGTATGAACACCCGTTCATCTTCTAAACGTCTTATTTCTCCACTTTCGAATCTAGAAAGTTTGTTTTGTCACACACACCGAGTTATTTTCCCAACCACGGAGGAAATGAACTAGAACGAACAACACTTGGGACCCCCGCCGATGGGTGGTGCTCAAAACAACGGGATCCCTCCGATGGGACCCCTGCCGGCTTACGATTTGCGTCCGATGGAGGAACAACTCCAATCAGCATTCAATGGTGTGAGGAGAGCCATCGTGTTTCCCGATATCTCTGAAAATCAATTTGAGATTAATCACGGGTTACTCAACATCATCACGAGTATCTCATTTCACGGTTTAGAAAGTGAAGATCCTTATGTTCACATAAGAAATTTCACCGATATCACTGAAACTATAAAGTTAAACCAAGTACCGTATGATGTGGTTAAAATGAAATTGTTTCCTTTCTCCCTCAAGGGAGCAGCCCGGACTTGGCTTGAAAAAGAACCACCGAACTCAATTCATACTTGGGATGATCTTGCATCAAAGTTCGTAAATCATTTTGACCCTCCGTCAAAAACATCTAATCTCCGCACTCAAATCTTTCGATTTCAACAAGCTTTCGATGAATCGTTCAGCGAAGCTTGAGATAGATTTAAGGAGTTGTTGGAAAAATGTCTGAATCACATGTTTTCACCTTTGCATCAGATTGATACTTTCTACAATGGGTTGAGTCTTGCCGATCAAGATTCACTCAATTCTGCTGCGGGTGGAAACTTGTTGACCCGAAACATTCAAGATGCTTTCACAATTACTGAGAACAAAGCTAAAGTGAGGACAGCTAGAAACAAGCTTCAAACTTCAACTACTAGTAGCAAATCTAATGATGAAGTTATGAATGCTATAGCTGCCCTCACTAAAAAAGTTGAATCAATGGCTATTGAAAGATCTTCTAATCAAGTCAAAAACCATCAAGTCAATATGGTTAATCTTGTTTGTGAGACTTGTGGTGGTCCTCATTCGTATTTTGAGTGCCCAGCCTCCGGTGGCTTCACTCACGAGAATGTGTATGCTACTTCGGGAACCTACAATATGGGCGGTAACAGTTACCAACCATAGGAAGACCGAAATCTTCTTAGCTACCGTTCTAACAATTATCTTGGACCACCCGGTTTCAATCAACCGAATCAAGTCAATCATAACATGCAAAACCGAAACAATCAATTTAACCATAATCCAAAATCAAAACCAGATGAACAACGGTTTTCAAAATCAAAATCAATGTTTTCATCAAAATCGGGGGAATTACAATTAAGGCCCGAATCAAGGGAACTTTCAAGGAAATTACGGAAATTTTCAAAATGCTAATCATGGGAATTACAATCATGGAAATCAAAATTTTCAAAATCAAGGTTTCAACATGATGAGGCGAAAAATGAACCACTTTTAGGGGGTCATTTAAGCCCGGAATTGAATTTATTTGATCAAATATTGCCCTAAATCGTTCCTTTTGTGATTTTAGGTACTTTGGGAGTGAATTCTGGAAAAGGAAGCAATTTGGACGATTTTGGAGCATAAAAGTGAAGAAAACGGCAAAGTCTTAATTTTCCTTGCTGGGAACAGTACCTGACGGCGTCAAGAGGCTTTTCATGACGGCGTCAAGAATAAAAGTGGTGACGGTGTAGAAGAAACGTGAAGGCGTCACCCAAGGCCGTCACGTGTTAACTTGCAAAACTTGCGCGCGGAGTAGCTGATATTGTTTTGGTCATAACTTTTGCATACGAACTCGGATTTAGGTGATTCAAAAGCCTACGCGAAGAGGACGAAGAGATCTACAATTTGGTGAACAAATGGTCATGACGGCATCAAGAGAAACGAGCTGACACCGTCAAGATGGGCCGACAGAAAACATGCCTATAAATATAACATCATAACTTCACTTTTTGTAAGCCCTAAACCCTAAGGTCGATTCCAGGGTTTAGGTGGGTGTTTTTCCAGCAACTTAAAGGGTTTCAATCACTCCATAAACATCATGTATTGGTTTGATGATTCTATCTCAATTATGTCTTTCATTATTATTGTTGATTGTCCTTCTTTGATTATGTTTTGCTAATTTACCTTGTGTCTATTTATGATTGTGTGAAACTTGTGTATAATTGATTGGATCTCATTGATTTCTTGTTGATGTGTGTGTCTATCTCCATCAATTAAGGCGTGACAACTTCAATAGATCTAGTTGGTTTAGTTTATAATTCTTGTTTCCTATTGATTCTTGTTTTGATTGAATGTCTCATCAATGTTAGGCTTAAGAAAACTGGCAGACTTCCATAGGGTAACATGCTTGAACGTCTTAAGAAACATGAACCGATGTGTACTAGGTTTTTATGGTTGTATTTAAGGCATGAGCGAATTCTAGTGATCCTATGTTAGGAGCTTCTTAGCCGGCTGGACATAGGAGTGAAGTAGGAGCTTATAGAATTGGGGAAGTAAGTACGCCACCCCATGAATGGTATTAAGGAATACAACCCGTCAATTAAAATAAGGTGTGACAATTCAATAGGTAGAATTGGATAGCTAGCAAGAAGTAACATATCATAGGTAGACATGGCCACCAAGGCTAGCGAAACACCATTGAGCTCACCGGAGCCAATGTGACCCCCTTGCAATCCGACACCATCCGGTTGGTGCAAAGCGGATGTGCATTCCATGGACTTCATTCCGAAGATCCAAACCAACATCTCTAGGACTTCCTTAAAATCGTAGATTCTATAGACCTTGATGTTACAACTAGAGAGTCAACCCGATTACGCCTATTCCAATTCTCTCTACGTGATCAAGCTAGCCAATGGCTTGAACGTTTACCCGCGGGATCCATCACCTCATGGGATGATCTCACCACTCGTTTCCTTGCTCAATTTTTCCCACCGGGGAGAACTACCAAGCTTAGAAATGACATCTTGATGTTCCAACAACGTCAAAATGAAACTCTATATGAAGCATGGACTCGATTCAAGGACTTACTCCAAAAAGTCCCTCATCATGGCATAGATCTTTGGCTCCAAGTCCAAATCTTCTATGTCCATATCGATCTCTCCACAAGGCGAGCCATTGACCAATCGGCCGGTGGTAAGTTACGTGATCTAAGTGTGGAACAATCATGGGAACTCATAGAAATCTTGCTCTCTATGACAACGAAAGTTGGAATGTTCCCCGTGACTTGAACAAAACGGTCAAGGCAATATCTTTGCCTTCTAACAACTCTAGCACTCCCGACCGTAGGATCATGGAACTTGAGGACCAAGTCAAGTTTCTCATGAAATCTTACGAAGCTCCTAAGCCTTCAAGCCAAGTGAACAAAATCACTTCTTCATGCAAATTATGTAGTGGTCCCCATGACACTCGTAATTGTGTGGAACTCCCTGGAACAGCTTTTGCGGACTACGCATCCTCGCGTACCGACGAAGCGGGAGATAAGTGGTAAACTTTCAAACCCGAGCCAAACCCTTACGGTGATTCCTACAACCCCTCTTGGAAAAATCACCCAAACCTTAGGTGGAAACAAAATCAAGCCAATTCTTCCAATCCGCCTAATCGTTACCAACCAAACGGTCCACCCTCCAACCGTACTTTCAACAACAATCCTTCTAACAACTATGGTAGTACCAACAATCTTGAAGGATTGATGTCTAAGTTCATGGCATCTCAAGAAGCTCGCATATCCAAGTTTGAAACCGATTTCAAACAAAAGCAAAGCGAGATGACCACCAAAATTGACGCATTGTTGAAAGTTCTCAATGACCGAGAAATGGGAGCACTCCCAAGCGACACGGTCAAGAATCCGAAACTAAACGTTAATTCCATATCATCAGTTTCGTCACCCACTTCTTGTCCGCAATACTACTCGGTTAAATCAATGAGCACGTGTTTCAAGCAAAACCAAATTCTTCAAAAGGATCAATCGAATAAAACACCCGACATAAAACCGGTCAAAAGCATAGTTGAAACACCTCCCACGCAAGACCTTGACGATGAATTCAAGGAACTTCACCTTGAACGCCCTGTCATTGATATCTTAGCCCGTGCTCCCTACTATAGTGCCCTCCTAGAAAAGTATGAGAAGTTTAAACTAGGTAAAAATGGGACCGCCTTCGTTCAAAACAAATTGCCTAAAAAGCTTGATGATCCGGGTATATTTGTTTTGCCTTGTAAGATAGGAAGATCCGAAGCTTTCGACACACTAGCCGATATAGGGTCAAGCCTCAACTTGATTCCCTTATCCCTTTTCACCGATCACAAGCTAGGATTTTCACGTCCTAGACATGGTTAGTGACACTACATGCCCATTGTTGGTAGGAAGAGGATTTTTAGCAACCGCTAGCGCCATGATAGATTGTAAGGAGTCTAAGATAGCGGTAGGTGAGGGCGGCACTTGGTCGGCATACGATGTTAAGAAACATAGCTATGATTGTGAGGATGAACCGACACCACATTAGGTAGAGATTAATAGGAGACCATCTAGATATGGACCATGGATAGAAAGGAACTTTATAGGACCTCAACGCTCATTCTATTTAGAAAAATATTTCATCGAAAAGACACATTCGGTGGAGCAACTCATAGCTAGAGATGAAGAGCTAGATCCTTTTGAAGACCCCTTAGTCTTTAGGAAGATGATTGAGTTCTTAAGCGTAATGCCTATTAATATAGAGATGAATAAGTGGAAAAGAGAGGGAGATAAGTGTAAATAGAGGTGGGACAAGCCACCTAAAGAAGGTGATGGATCATGGCATATGAAGATGACTTTGTATGATCCGAATGGAGAAAAGTTTGAAAGGTCATACCGTACTAAGAAAACCGATAGGAAGCTAAAACCTAAGTTTGATCCCAAAGATGTCCTCAATGAGGAACTCACTCGTATCACGTAGTAACCCATGAACTTGAGTCTAGCTACAAGACTCGTAAATAAAGAAAAGCGCTTCTTGGGAGGCAACCCATGTTTTGTATGATTTTTACTTTGTTTGTTTGTTATTTGCTTCCGTATGCATGCTTTATTTTTATTGTTGGTAGATTGTTGGGATCATACTTTTGTATTTTAGTCAAGTCTCGGTCATTACCTTTTATAATAGGTTGCTTAGTTATTTATTCTACTTAGTTTATGTTATAAGGCTTAAGCATGTAAGACCAATGGGCGTTAAAGCCCACGTCCAAATGAAAGGAGGGAGGAAGGGAGTGTTGCCCTACTCCTCCTCCTATAAATACTAAGCTTATGTAACTCTTTTAATTGTTGGTTATTTGATTATCTTAAGGAAACTCTTGTTCTTTCATTTTTCATATTTCTCATAATCAACCATCTCTCATTCTCATCTTATTTCTTTCATTATCATACTTGTGTTTACATAAATGGTGACCTAACAAGTGGTATCATTCGCCTAATAGAGATTGAAGTGTACTTTCTATTGTTAACGTGGGTTCTTGGTGCTTATTCTTCATCTTTTTGCATTTTTCTTTGTTTCTTTCACTCAAATCTTGAAGCTTGGACAAGTTTCAAGGTTGATATAGTGATTTGAAGCTTAGTTTTTGCATAAAGTTGTGATTTTTAAGGTTTTATAGCTTCTTTGATATTGGAAAACTAGTTTTTGGTAGCAAAATCTTCAACAGTTAGTGTTTTCTAAGTATTGGTGAAGTTATTTGATCAAAAGTACCTTATTTCTAAGCATATTTTCTTCAAAAATTTGAGAATTTTCAAGTTTCTGACCTGTTTACGCGTAACTTAAGTGAATAGTACGATTCTAAAGCTGTCAACAGTACTTCTTGTCCTTTCTACGAGTAACTTTTGGCTAAAACCCTTTTCTTACGAGTAATTTAGGTCAAAACCCTGTTCTTACGAGTAACTTTGGTCTTCTACGCCTAAAACCTACGAGTAAGTCAATTTCTACGAGTAAGTTGTGATTCCTACGAGTAAGATCCTACGCTGAAGTTACTTCTTACGCATAAGGTGCCCTTTCTACGCATAAGATCAATCCTACGCCTAAGAGTTATTCTTACGCGTAAGTTTCAGAATCTACGCTTAACTTTCATCAAAGGTCTTCTCCTTGTGTTACGGTGACTCAGTACTTCCCTAGCTTGGATAAGTTAGTGGAATACTTCGACTTCGGATATCTTTCAAGCTTGGATAAGTTTGGAAGATTTGTTTGGTTGTTTAACCTTACGTATAAGTCTAAACTTACGCATAAGCCAAAGCTTACGCGTAAAGAGAAAACTTACGCATAAACTCTTTGTTTACGCCTAAACTACTCTTTACGCCTAACCTAAAAGTTTACGCGTAAGATTATTGTTACGCGTAAGAATTCAACTTACCCCAGGGATTTTGGACTTGATCAAAGGAACGTGCATTTCAATCTTCTACAAAGATCCATTTCTACACAAGTGTTCAAAGATGTCTCAACCACCACATTACTACTTCTCAAATCCTCAGCAACAACATCAGCAGTATCAACAACAACAATACCATCAGCAACAATCATATCAACAACCTTCACAGTCACACTTTCAACAACAACCGTTTAATCAACAATCACAATATCTCATGATGCAACCATATCAAATGTCCCAACAAAACACTCAGTTTTTATCCAAACAACTCACTGGTTTGACAGAATGTGTGAAGTTATTACAACTCAACAATCCCGACATGAGGCAGGATCACTTGAAACACCTCCAATGCTAACACCTAGGAACTATGTTCAATGGTCAAGTCGATTCTTACGATTTCTTGAACTAAAGAAACCTCATGGGAAATTCTTGAAACAAGTGATACTTGAAGGACCATTTGAGTGGCCAACAAGATTTGACATTGGAGATCCAAATGCTGATCCTCCACGTCCTCCTGGTGATAGACCTCTTCCAGAATCTGCACTCACAGAAGAACAGAAATAACATCGTGAAGCTGATGAGTACGCAATGGCTTATATACTTCAAGGTATACCTAATCCAATTTATCGCAGTGTCGATGCTCAGAAAACAGCCAAAGCTATGTGGGAACATGTTCATCTCCTTATGGAAGGCACTCAATTGAACAAAGATGATATGGAATCCAAACTCTACATGGAATACACAGACATCACAATTGAACCAGGAGAGTCACTTGAATCCTACTATCATCGTTTCACAAATGTGGTCAATGATCTGGAACATCACAAAATCACAGTACCGAGGATAGCAGTGAACTCCAAATTCGTCGGTAGTCTTGGTCCAGATTGGCATAAATATGTGACATTTGATCGTCAAACAAAAAATCTTCATGATGCTCCATATGGTTTGTTGTATGATTTTCTGAAACACCATGAACCTGAAGTTGAAAAAGATCGAGCTCTACGAGGAGGATACACACCAACACCAACACCAAATTCTTTGGCTCTCGTAGCTCAATCTCCCTATGCTCCACCACCAATGTCTAATCATGCATATGTTCAAGAGCAAAACTACTTCAGTTATCCACAGTCTTCTACCTCGAACCAAATGGTACACAGAATACTTCTACTCAACTTGTTCCAATGTACAACAATGATGCAGTGTATTATTCCAATTCCACTGAAGATGACGATGATGACTTTAATACTTTGAATCAGGGACTTGCTCTTATTGCTCGTGCTTTCAGCAAATTCTCCAACAAAACAAACAACCGTCAACGTTCGTCTTCTAACACAAGGAATCAAGCTGTTGTCAATGATGGAAGAGTGGAAATTCAGAATCGTAACTATGGTAGATCTGGTTCAGGAAGTTCTTCAGGAAATTTTGGGAATGGTCAGAGGTTTAATAACAATGGGGGGTTCAGGAACAACTCAGGGTCTTCTCAGCAATGGTCTGAACCGGTTGCAACTAGGAACTCCAACTCAGGGAATGCAGTATGGTGCTATAATTGTAATGAACAAGGTCATATAGCGACAGCATGTCCCAAACCGAGAACTCGGGGCAGTAAGTTTCACAAGCAGGCATTACTCATGGCTCTTCAAGATGAAAAAGATGGACATTTCCATGAACAAGATAACAACTTCATGGCAAATGTGTACAATGATGATGACATGGAAGATCTGGAAGCCAATGCAGCTGTGATGCTTATGGCCAACATGCAGGAACTTCAGTTTAATGATTCAGGTCCAGTGTATGACACTGATGGATTGTCTCAGGTACATGACCAAAAAGCATCCCTAATACATGAAATAGCCTCACCCTCTGCTTCTGAATCAGATATGGCGCAAGTTGTTCCATCTACATCATCTTCATCTTCTCAAACAGATGAACAAATAAGCACAGTTGTCATATTTGATGATGACACAGTTGTTTCATTTGATGATCCTATTGAGAATGATAAACATGATCATTTAGAACAACATGAACCATTATTTGATCCAGACCCTGACCTAATATTGTTATCTAAACAACTGGATGCACAACAATTGCAAATCATAAAATGCAATGAGAAAAACAAAGTTTTAAAAGAGAAAAATGCGTCACTTGAAAGAGATATTGAGTGTTATAAAATTCAACTTTCAAATCAGGAAGACAAGATTAAACACGCAAAAAGTTTTGAAAAAGCTTTTCAAGATTCTTACAACAAAGAACAAGATCTTCAACGCAAAATGCAAGATTTAATTGAATCAAACGGAAAGTTGATTTCTAAACTTGAAAGTGAAAAGTGTGAATTGAAAATGCAAGTTGAACATCTTCAAACAGTACTTTCAAAAACAGAAACAGAATTGTCAAGTTGTAAAAAGGATTTTTTTGAACATAAAATACGAAAAAGGAAGTATATAGATGACTTACTCGGTGATATTGTTGATCTTGAAAAACAACTCAAAGAATTTCGTAACATTGTTTACAAACACGGGAACTCTGTCACAACAATTCAGAAATTTACGTTAAAACCGAGACCCGATAAAGGATTTGCACTTGGTGATTACAATTCAATGTTTATTCACACGACATTCAAAGAAATTCCTAAAATTTACAGTATGGACCATTTGCTTGATAATACGATTGTGCGTGCTGTTGTTTTTTATACTGAGGAAGAAGAAGAACTTGAAGACGAGAGTCGATCTAAAATGAGTTACGTTCAATACTGGACACCATATGATTATTCAAAAGCTCCTCACATTTATAAATCTTTTGTTACTCAAAAGGAATTACCTGAGAAATCATGGTTTGTCGAAGAGTCATATGTTTCATCCTCTAATGCGGCCCCTGTCCAAACTGTAGCACAAATAAATGGTCCTTTACCATCATCCGGTGAACTTACACCTTTACCAAAAAGTTGTCGTGTCTTAAATTATTACAAAACTTTTATGGAAGACATCGAAATTTTGGAGGAAACAATTGCACGCAATTCTGAAATAAAAGTTGAAACTTTTCAATCCGCTTATGAGCGAGAAAAGAGAGATATTTTTCAAAAACAAATGTTGCCAATTGTCAAACACCTCCGTCTTTGTGCTACACGTTGGGATCAGGAACTTCAAAACGAGGTCAAAAATATGATAAATGTTTTCAACTCTACTGAAAATGAGATTTTGGTTCAAAAGCAAAGAAATAGAGTTTTAAAAAATGATGCTGATCGACTCTTGGAACAAGTTCTCAATGCTGATATTATGTCTGTTATCATGAATGATCTCTATAAATCTGGTACTTCTATGCTTATGGATGATCTTTGTGTTGATAATAACTTGTTGAATGTGGAAATTGAGACACTCAAACAGGAAAATGATAAGCTGAGAATAACAAATGATGATGTGACAAAACAGTTTTCAAAAGAAATTTGTCTACTCAAACAACGGCTTGAATGGTGTCAAGCTCAAAGTCTTGAAAGGGAATTGAAACTTCAAAATCAAAATATTTCAAACTCTTGTCAACTTTGTGAAAACAATGAGTCTTTCAAAAGTCCGTGTCTCAAATACGAGAAAGAAATTGCGGATTTAAAAATTGAAAACGCCGAATGGCAACAAAACCGCGATGACATCAAATATTGCAATGGTTTACTTGAGTCTGAAATTCAGGATAAAAATCACATCATCATCGATTTGAAAGAGAAAATTAAGCTATTTCAAAAAGGAAAGATGGTTGACACCACGGTGATAGCACCAGGATTGTATCAATTAGACAAAACTGCTAAAGGAAATGTTGTTCAAAACACTAATGTTGATAACTCCACTTCTACAGGACTAGTCTCCACTAATAGCGTTAGCAAACCCAAGCGTAAAAGTAAAAGGAAGAATAGGCTCTGGCAACGTAAAAGAGGATCACTAGAAGCTCAAGAAGTAGAAGATCAACTTAGGAATTTGAATAAAACTCATGTTGCATCAAATTTAGATTCTAATCTGGCAAATTGTAATCAAAATCTACATGTAACGAATGATGAACCTTTGAATGTTTTAAATATTAATGCATCTTGTGTGTTTTGTTGTAAAAGCGTATCATCTGGTGATCATACAAAATGTATAGCTAATTGATTGAACCCAAACGGTCAACCTTAAATTGACCAAGTCAATGGTCAGCAAGGTCAAACTCCTTAGGTCAATGCTCCGGGTAATATAAGGTATCACCAGGTCGTTAAGTCCCGTTGAAGTGTGAATTGTAACTTTAGCGTATTCGTGATCGGGTGATTATTCACAGAAAAGGGTTATGATCAGAATTATTTGGAAATTATTAACAAATATAGCTTAGGAAAGCTACGTGAGTGATTACGAGAATTTAGATTACAAAGATTTGAGCTAAAACCTAAAAACGTACGTTTTAATTAAAAAACGTAGACAGACGATCAAAACAAAAAGTACAACTGATGGACGGGAAGGGTTAAAAGTGTAAAATTAATATTTTTACAATTCTAATAATTAAAGAAAATTTTAAGAAAAATAAAAACTATTTTTACACTATTTAATTATTTATTATTAATTAATTACTAATTATTTATTTATTACTAATTAAACTAATTAGAATTATTAAAAATACTAAAAAGGCTTAGAAAATTAAGAAATTTTTTATAAATCTAATTAACCATTACAGGAATCCTAAAAAATTATAAAAAGTTAATTTTATGTATTTTTAAACTAATTAACTAATTATTAATCTAATTACTTATTAATTTCTAATTAAACTAATTAAATTATAAAAAATAGAAAATGAACAGTAAAAATTCTAGAAAAATTTATAAAAATGTTTTAACTAAAATAAAAGCTAGAAAAATTATAAAAACTAGGTTATACTATATAAAATCTAATTATGCTATTTAATTGATTAATATTAATTAAAACTAAATTAAACTAAAATTAATTAGAAAAACCACTAAAAGACAAAATAAAAATCTAGAAAAATTTATAAAATTATCTTAACCTAAAATAGAATTTATAAAAATATAAAAGTGATATATTACTTAGAAATAAATTAAAAAGAAAAATAAATTGATAAATCCTATTAAATAGAAGCTATCACTAATTTTAAAGTTGGTTTTTTGGATTTTTTTCTTTTTCTAAACTAATTATAAACTAAAAACAACTGCTTTTAATGAAAACACTTTTATTTTAACCCATTAAATAAGCACTTGGAGTGCTTATTACTCCCACAGTTGACTTTTGTTGACTGTGGAGGCTTTTTAGCTCAAATGTGAAAGTGTGGGGTCCACAATGATTGATTTTGGTTTCTCTGAGTCCAATGAACAAGAATAAGCAGATATCAAACAACAATGTGGCCTGAATAAGCCACAAACTCAAAAATAAGCACTTGCTTATTGGTTTTCTGAGGCAGTTATGGGACAAGGTTTAGGGGCCAAATTAGGTGGGGTCCACTAGCTTAGGGGTCAAACAAAGAGTCCAAGGTTACTCCCTGGTAGGAGGAGGGTTGAGGGGTGCAAGGTGTATGGGCTGAGGGTCACTAAGGTGGTCATAAAACCACCACCAAGTGGTGGTGGTGGTGGTGTGTCTGCTGAGACAGAACAGAGGTGCTGCCTTGCAGCCTACTTCAAGGGGCTGTGGGGCCCTCAAATAAAATCACAAAAATCAACTGAAGCTGGGACTTAAGAGATGAGCTTGTAGACTACAAAACCTCAAGAGCTTAAGTTCTAAATCCCAATACACAAATCCCTAAAATTCTTGTAACTTTTGAGAAAAACTGATGAATGCAATTTGACTTTTGTAGAAAACTTAACTATTTGACTTTCTTGACTTTTGATCTTTGATTTATTGACTAAAATGGATGTTTTAAGTTATACTAAAACTACACTAGGCTAGAAATGCAACTTTTAATCAAAATGGGGAATTTTGAAATCCAAAAACTCCAACAGTGAACTGTTGGTGTAGGATTTGGGTGATTCTGACTTTTAGTTGACAAATGACCAAATTAATGGTTGAACCAAGCTTAAATGGACCTAAGTAGTGTGCCTAAACCACAAACAACAACCAAAACTCAGGACTCAGTGGTTAAATCCACTGATCCAAACACCCCTTTAACATGATGAAAATGAGATTTTCATAGCATTCAAGTGTTTTAAGCCAAGAACTTGATTCCTAAGGCTCTAACTTGATACACTAAGCTGAAAATGAACACACAAATACTAACAATAACAACAAGACACCATTAATCTATTTTATGCTCAAATGGCAGTTTAAACATGGAATGTAAGATCAAAGGTGACCAGTGAACCAATGAGTGATATCAAGCAACAATTTAACCTAAATATACTAAACAAGCATAAAACATCAAAGATAAGCACACAACAAGCAATGGCACAGTAAAATACAAAAATGTGAGAAATGGCTTACAAAAGGATTCCAATGCACAAATCAGTGAACCAATGATCAACCTAACACCTCCCAGAGGTTCTAAACCAATAGAAACTCCAATTTCAGCCTTGCTCTTGCTTCCTTCTTCTGTTACATTGATTTTTTTATTTTTATTTTTATTTTTATGTTATTTTTTTTTATTTTCTTAGTAAACAGAACTTAAACTAACAAAAGCTTAATTTAAGAAACAAGACTTATATTAATAATAGAAAGGTAACATTACAACTGAGACTTGATTTAAATTAAAATTACAATGCTTGAAAAGGTAAATTAATACTAAAAATTCTAACTACTTCTTCACTGCTTCTCAGCTTCATTATATAGCTCCAATTAGGGTTTCTGGGCACCTTCTTGTCCTTTCCCACCAATGATATTGACCCTTGGATGTGCAGATTTTAATCTTGGCCGCTTGTTCATTTTCGCGCCCAAATGGCTTTGGCGTTTTCTATTGATAATTGATGCCAGTGGGTGAAGTTTTAGAGGGACTTGGTTGTTTGATTAGGCAAGGGGAAGGGAAGAGTGTTGCAGAGGGTGAGAGTGGGGTGTGACGATTGTGTTTGCTGTGTGTTGCAGGGTGTAGGGAGGTAGGGGGTGATGTGGAGCTGGGTTTGACCGGGTCAAAGGGCGGGGTGTGTTAATTTTTGTAGAGTGGGCTGAGTTGGTGTTGGGCCAAGGGTGGGGGAGTTATAAGGTGGGCTTGGTTTTGTATTATGGTTTTGGGGTTAACAAAATTAAAGGTCCGGTTGGTTTATTTAAGAAATAAATCACAAGGACCAATTTTGTAAATTGGTAAAATATAGGGGCTTGTTCTGTAATTTTACCAAAGTAACCATAAGGACCTAATTTGCCAACTTATACTTTCCCAAGGGTTTGAATTTTAATTTCTCGTATATAAATACCCAGGGACCATTTTTGTAAATTTCCAAACCACAAGGACCAAACATGTAAACTTTTCAAAATTTCACCCAAGGACTATAAATGGCTTTTGTGACTTTCCCAAGGATAAAAAATGATTTTCCATCCAAAAATATTCCACCAGGGATCAATTCTGCCAAAATCTGAAATTCCAGGGACCATTTATGCCAATTTTGGATTTTGAGGGGTAAAAGTGTAATTTTCTCAAACTTTTTCACCCAAGGACTTATTTTGATAATTTTTTACTTTTCTTTGCCTTGGGTTGACTTTTCTTTCATTTTAAACTTTCAGGGACTAGTTTTGCCAAATTTTGAAACTTGGGGGACTGAAACTGCCAATTGTGCAAACTTTTTTTGTTTTTCATTTGTTTTTAAACATTTTGCATTTAAAACATATAAAACACACTTTTGGGATAAATTGTGTATTTTGATGCGTTTTTGGGTGTTTTTGGATGTTTTGGCAGGCCAGATACGATAAAAATGATGAGTGTTTGAGCACTCATCACTAATTCTCTACTTAATCGTCATAAGAAACGTAGGACACGCATTCCTTTTAGGACCATTACTGATTCTAAGTCTATCTTAGGAATGCCGCCTTCTACGGTTTCTAATGAAGTTGAAGTTACCCCCATAAGTGCAGAGAACAAATCTAGGAATCAGCCAACCACTAGTGAATTCACCATTAAGAAAGCTCGAACTAGTTGGAATTGGCAACGTTGGTTACAACACAAACCAGACTTTAAATGGATTCCTAAATTGTTGAATACACGTGCTTCTAACCAACTGGAACCCACAGTTTCTTTGGGTTCCACCCTTACTTCTGTTCCATCCGTGTCGTCTTCTTGTGATGCAGGTGGTACAAATTGTTCTCTGGATTATTGATAGCGGATGCACCCGACATATGACAGGCAATCTCAAACTGTTGCACAACTTTTCTCAAAGTTCATTGGTACTGTCAGATTCGGGAATGATCATTACGCTCTAATCATGGGATATGGTGACTATATCAGTGGGACCATTGAAATCAGTCGTGTTTATTATGTGGAAGGCCTTGGACACAACCTTTTCTCCGTTGGTCAATTTTGTGATGGGGATCTAGAAGTTGCATTTCGTGAGAAAACTTGTTTCGTTCGTGACTTACAAGGAAACGATCTAATGTCTGGCTCACGTGGTTCTAACCTTTATACAATATCAATGTCAGATATGATTGCTACATCTCCGATATGTCTTCTCTCCAAAGCGGAATCGACTAAATCTTGGTTATGGCACAAACGTCTTTCGCACTTGAATTTCAAAACTATGACTGACCTTGCTCGTTATAAACTTGTTGATGGATTTCCAAGATTCCGTTTTACCAAAGATCACTTATGTCCAGCCTGTGAACAAGGAAAAAGTACTCGTGCTCAGTTTCCTAATAAACCTGAGCATAGTACGAATCATGTGTTACAATTGCTTCATATGGATTTGTGTGGACCGATGCGTGTTCAAAGTATCAACGGTAAACGCTATGTTCTTGTAATTGTGGATGATTACTCCAGATGGACTTGGGTTTATTTCTTACGAAGTAAAGATCAGGCTCCTTCAATGATCATCACCTTTCTCACTAAAATTCAAGTTCAGCTACGCAATACGGTACGAATAGTCAGAACTGACAATGGAACTGAATTTAAGAATCAGACACTTCGGTCATACTTCGAGAAAGTGGGAATTGAACATCAAACATCTATTCCTAGAAGCCCAGAACAGAATGGAGTTGTTGAAAGACGCAACAGGACGTTAGTGGAAGCTACTAGAACTATGTTGATTAATGCTCAATTACCGGATTACTTATGGGCGGAAGCTGTTTCAACCGCATGTTATACACAAAACCGTTGCATGATCACTAAACGTCATCGCAAAACACCTTATCAAATTGTTCACAAGAGAAAACCGAACATCGATTACTTTCATGTGTTTGGAGCACTTTGTTATCCGAAAAATGATCGTGATGATTTAGGTAAACTTAAAGCAAAGGCTGACATCGGAGTGTTCGTTGGATACTGTGAAAATTCTAAAGGTTTTCGGATATGGAATCGTCGAACAAGAGAAATTCAAGAAACCATTCACGCTAATTTTGATTAACTCACACAAATGGCTTCTGAGCAACACAGCTTAGGACCCGAATTCAACCGTCTTAACTCTCCGGAATCTTCGGCTGAACCATTGCCACTTAACCGCAAAGAATTAGAAACCTTGTTTGCTCCACTATTTGATGACACAATTGAATACCGTCCTACTGAGGTCTCACCTAATTCCGCTGCTCAACCTGAAAACATTCCAGTACCAGACTCACCTCAACAAACAACTACAAGTGTTGAGAGAGACGGTCCTCCAATTGTATCACCATCTACAGCAGAACAAACTGTTTCTAACTCCCGCCATTCAGCTGAAGATCCCACACCACAATCAGTTCCACAACCCGCAGAGCATGATCCTGATGCGTTCTTTAATCCGTTTGCACCGGCTCCTACAGTTCCTGATATAGCTAAGTCGTCAACACGCAATTTGGATCTTGCTAACATGCGAGATACTTATCAACTACACCCTTCAATACACAAATGGACTCGAGACCATCCACTAGTTCATATTATTGGCCATCCAGATGCACCTGTAATGACAAGACAACGACTTCACACTGATGGAGAAACTTGTATCTATGCACTCACAGTTTGTCACGAAGAACCTAAGAACATCAAAGAAGCAATGACTTATGACAACTGGATTGAATCTATGCAAGAGGAATTTCAGCAATTCATAAGATTAGAAGTCTGGGAATTAGTTGAAAGACCTGACGGAGTCTTTGTCATCGGGTTAAAATGGATCTGGAAGAATAAGCTTGATGTTGAAGGAACTGTCATACGTAACAAATCACGTCTGGTAGCAAAAGGATACTCCCAACTAGAAGGACTTGATTTTGCTGAATCCTTTGCTCCAGTGGCAAGACATGAAGCTGTTCGGATCTTTTTGGCCTATGCTGCACACAGGAACATGGTTGTTTACCAAATGGATGTGAAAACTGCATTTCTTAACGGAGAACTCCGTGAAGAAGTCGATGACATTATTTTTGCCTCAACAAAAAGAAGTTACTCTAATGATTTTGCAAAATTAATGAAAGATAATTTTGAAATGTCCATGATGGGTGAACTTTCGTTCTTTCTAGGACTACAAGTTCATCAATCACCCCGTGGAATTTTTATAAATCAGTCCAAATATGCTCTTGAAATATTAAAGAAACATGGAATGATGAGTTGTGATACATATAATACACCAATGGGCTATACCACAAAACTAGATGCTGATTTACATGGGACTCCAGTTGACCCTACCAAATACCGAAGTATGATTGGGTCCCTCATGTATCTCACAGCTAGTAGACCTGATATAGTATTTGCTGTCTACATGTGCTCTCGCTATCAGTCCAAACCAACTGAAAAACACCTCAGTGAGGTCAAAAGAATCCTTCGATACATAAAGGGAACCATTAACTTGGGAATCTGGTATCCGAAGGATTCTGGCTTTGAACTAATTGCTTTTTCAGATGCTGACCATGTAGGATGTTTAGACACACGCAAAAGTACATCTGGTGGATTACAATTTCTCGGAGACAAACTTGTGTCATGGCAATCAAAGAAGCAGGACTGCACATCACTGTCGTCTACAGAATCTGAATATGTAGCCATGTCTGCTTGTTGTGCTCAAGTCATTTGGATGAGATCACAACTTAAGGATTATGGCTACCTATTCAACAAGATTCCTATCTACTGTGATTCCAAAAGTGCAATTGCTATCTCCTGCAACACAATACATCATTGCAAATCCAAACACATCGATCTCCGATATCACTTCATCAAAGAGCATGTGGAAAAGGGTACCGTTGAACTTTATTTTGTTGGGACTGAGTACCAATTGGCGGACTTACTTACCAAATCCTTAGAACCATCAAGGTTTGCTAGTCTAGTTCACCAAATTGGTATGCGATGTTTGACTCCAGAAGATCTGGAAAAGTTTTTAAAACACAACTGATTGTCAAACATCAAAACTATCTTTGTATATATCTTTTCAAAAACAAAATACAAAACTATAAAACCAATCAAAAACACAAAAAGATTTTGGTTCTTTTCCAAAAAAAAAAAAAAAAAAAATGCAAGTATATACCTTTCTTTTCAACACTAATGTTTTAAAACGTCTTTAATTATTCAAAACAAGTGTTGAGGGGGAGGAAAAGCATTTTAAAATTTTCACAAAAATATTTACTTTTATACTTGCATTTTACCAAAAATATCACATTTTTTCTTAAAAGGATGTATCAAAAGTGTTTCTGGTTACTCACCTTGACCAAAAGAATAAAGTTTTTTTTATATGATTTTTTAAAGACTACGGTCTAAAGTCGAGGGGGAGTAAAAATTCCATAAGTTGTTCTCGTCATAACTTGGTGTTATTAACGAAAGTTATATGAGATAATGTGTTTAGGCATTAGGTGTGAATGTAAGTTAAGGTTAAGGGGCCATTTGTGTCAAATACCAAACTAGTTTTACCCTTGGTCAAAACTACTTTGACCGGTCATTTACTACCACTGCAAAAACATTTACTACTCTCAACCACCATTATCAACGATCCACAATCATTTGAATAATCTGATCATCAATCTTCAAATATGTAAGTGTAAACATGTTTTGATCATGATTTCAAGCAAGGGTTTTTAATTTTATCATAATCCAACGGCTAGTTTTGTCATAATCTTTTAAATTGTTCTTAGGGTTGTGCGTAAATCTAGAACCCAGAAATTTGAGATGTTATGGTTAAATTGATTGATGGGAAATGATCCTTAGTTGATAATAAACATGATTCCTAACTCCAATTGTACCCAGAAACACTAAATCGACTAAATTGATCTTAGGGTTCATACGAGTTCTTTAGGGGTTTTTGATTCTGAATGTTATTGTGTTAATTGATGATGGGGATTGTGTTCTTGTATGCCTAGGATCATGCTACTATGGTTTAATTGTTTCAGAAATGTGTATTGTTCATGATTCATAGATTTGAGGGTTCGAACACAAGCAGTTTTGATCTTGTGATTTTGTGGTCAATTAATGTTATAATTTGGACCATATGATCCTTAGGATGTTATAATCACTTGCCCTAAACTTATTTCAACCCAGAATCATGTTTGATTGTGTTTATGATTGTGTGTTCATGCGTTTCTACGCATAACTCATACTTAGGCATGTTTACGCATAAAAATGGGTATTAAGTATGTTAAAATGAATATTGATCAGTGGTTGTGTGTTTTACACTTTCAGGAATCATACAACTCAATCTTCAAAGGTGAATTTTTCTAAAAAAGACGTTTTACGCATAAGAAGTTCATCCTACGCGTATGATTGAATCTTACGCGTAAGATTCGACACGTGGACAAACTTTGTCTTGGATAAGACAATGTTTACGCTTAAATGATAATTCTTACGCATAAGTTTTGACCTTACGCACAAGTCTTGAACTTACGCATAAGTCAAAACCTATGCATAAGTTATATCTTACGCTTAAGGGTAATCCTTTGCATAAGCTCAATTCCTACACCTAAGATTTTATCCTACGCGTCAGATTGATCCTACGCATAAGATTTACCTTACGCGCAACATATAAGTTTACGCGTAGCTTTTGCTCTTACGCCTAATTTCACTTCTTACGCTTAAGTCATGTTATGCGTAGATTTCTTAAGTTACGCGTAAACTTGTCTAATTCATGAAATTTTTTTCTAAGTGTTGTAAAATTTCCAAAGTGTAGTCTCTTGTAATGATAAACTCATGTTGTAACTTAATTGTTATAAGTTTCTACCATGTGATAAAACACAAGTTTGTCATATATCAAAAGTTTTCACACACACAAACACCCACTGATCAATCAATAATATGCACAATCATGTAATCTTATATCTGAGCTAACACAGTAAACCATTGCCATGTTTGTATTTGTTTATGATCAATTCAGATGGCAGAACACAATGACGTTCCATATGGACCAGAACCTGAACCAAAACTTTCATGGGAAGAGACCTTTCCAGCTGATTACACCAGGAAGATTGGCAAGAACAACATACGAATCAACTTCAACAAAATCACTTGCAACGAATCCTCATGTATTGTTGCAGTGGATGCTCTCCTATATCACCCCAACATACTGTTATTCACGAAGATTATGCTTCAGTCTCCTGCTTCTACATACACCAGTTTTGGCATACACTTCAGCTTGACCTTGGGGAAGCTTCCTTCACCTGCATGCTTCATGACCGACAGGTTACTGTGGATATAGACACACTAAGGAATGTTCTTGGATTACCCGAACTCGGTCCAGATGAAGAGTACGATCAAGTACCCACCGAAGAAGAGCTGATAGAGTGGTTACGGGATATTGGTTATGATGAGTCAGAAGAGGTTGTGACACGACATTCTAGGGTCAACATCAGATTTCTTCCACAACAATGGAGAACCCTGTATATTCTGATAGCCAAATCCTTATCTGGCAGAGACACTGGCCATGAACACCCCAAGCTCCAGCACCTCAAACTCTTCTGGGCCGTGGAAAACGTCAAGAAAGTTGATTATGCCAGCATCATTTGGGAAGACCTTGTGTGGCACATACAACACAAGACCACCAACATTCCATTTGTCCGTTTCACAAAACTACTCATTGAAAGCTTCCTTCGTGAGTATGACGATATCCCTTAGAGACTTGATGACAAAGATAAGAATACTTTCAGAAATGAAGATACTCTCAAGATCATCAAGAGACTCAACACCAGCACACGCAAGCAAGGAAAGAAATTTCCCGACTGTCTCTTGAATGACAAAGTGAAGCTTTGCCCGAATTTCAAGTACTACCTTCAAGCTCTTGAAGTAGAAAAGGTTGGTTTCTTGGATGAAGTTCAACCGTTTAAGGGGAAGACATGTACCAAGACTGGGAGCTCCGGCAGTTCTACCCAGTCTAAACGTAAGAAGAAGGGTACTCTCAAGAGAAGGACTCCTGTCAAGAAGCCTGCATCCATTCCTGAACCTGGGTGGTTTCCCTCACCACAATCTTCTCCAAAACCGTCTAACTCTGAAACTGAGTCCGACGAAGGTCCAGTCTACAGGGAAGCCTTTGCCAATATCACCGAGAATGTCAACCTTGAAGACATTGATGATAAAGACTTGACTTTCGAAGATTGGGAGAAAAATATTGATGAGTTTGCTGATAATGCCGAATACCCATCATATCTCAATCAAAGACCGTTCACTGAAGCACAGACAATTTTGCAAGAAGAAAGGATTAGGAGAGAGAAGATGAAGGAACCAATGACAGCTGAACAAGAGTCTGATCATTCTAACATAGGCCTTTCAGTTGAAGAAGAAAATGAAAGAGCTCTCAAGCTGGGTCTCCTCCACAGCAAAATTGATGCTTTCTATGATGATCAACCTCCACCTCCAGTGTTCCCTCAAACTACCGAAGCTGGCGGATCAAGCAGCATCCCTGATTCTGCCACAGGGATCCACACTGACTTAGTCGCCTACGACAATCCTTCAGTATCTCCCACAGACATTGAAATGACTAATGCTTCAGCAACGGGAGAAGAGGAAGAGGAAGATCCCATGGATACTGATGCTCCACGGTTGATGACTATGGAAGAAATGGAGCTCAGAGAAAGGGCTCAGGAAGAGGAATTAAAGAGAAAACAGGAAGCTGAAGAGGCTAGGCTTGAGGAGCTTGCACAAGCCAAACTGGAAGAAACTATCCGTATAGAGGAAAGCAGGAAGGCTGAAGAGGCAGCCAAGCTGGCAGAAGAAAAGTTGAAAAGGGAAGAAGAAGCCAAGCTTGCTGAAGAATTAAGGCTTAAGGACGAAGCTGAAAGACTGGCTGAAGAACAAAGGTTGGAAAAGGAAGCAACCAAAGCAAAGAAAGTTGATCAACCCGAACCACAAAGAGGAGATGACAAAGACCTTACCACCATCATTGAATCTTCACAGTCATCACCTCCAGCATCCGAATCAACCCACGACAAATCTATCAAGAAACCAAGCACCAAAGCCTCTGCTGCATCAAAGTTGCTAAAGTCAGCATTCAGAAGAGTACATGAAAAGAAGAAAAACAGACTGGAAGATCAGGTTGCAACACTAGTAACCCAAGTTGCTGAATTGACGAAGCTGAATTTGAACGTCCAAGAGCTGCAAGAAAAAGTTGATACTTTCTTAGCTAAAGACGTACAAGAGAACTTGGAAGCCACATTAGCAGCTCAAGCACATCAGTATATGGAACAACATTTAGTTGCTGAGTTGAAAGATCTACTGGCACCCATGAGAGATGAACTCACCAAGTTAGCAGAGCAAGATGTCAAGAAATTGATCCGATCTACCACGTTTACTCTTCGAGCCGACAAGTCAACTGTTCCACTACCAGGACTATCTTTGGACGAATTAGAAGCCCAACTCTTTGACAAACTGGCAAGCAAATTCTCATTATCGCCAGAAGAAGCTAAAGTCCTGGAAGCATTGAAAGATAAAATGACAAAAGAAACTTGCAGCACAGAGGCAGACAAACTGAAACGTCCAAGAGATGATGAAGACAGGGATCCTAATTCTCAGGCAAAGAAACAGAAACAAGCCGAAGGACCCTCATCTCAATCTAAAACACCGGTCATCCCTCCAACAACTACAACGTCCTCACAACAACCTAAAGCATCTGGTTCCGCTCCCAAGGCACACGACCACTTTGAATACACAGGTGGTGACGAGATTCCTCAACCCGATGAAGTTCCAGAACCATCCTCTAAGAAGAAGAAAGAAAGGAAAGGAAAGCATCATCAACCCAAACCGGACACCTCATCAAAAGGCACAGAACCAAAGAAACCGAAAACCGTTCTCAAATGGCTAGACCAAGACGATAGTGCCGAATACTCCTGGTTTGAGAAGATGATCAATTCGCAACCACCACTTGAAGACAATCATGAACCTCAAGATGGTCGAACGGTGGAATACGCTCAATTGATTCAACAAAAGTTTAAGATGAAAAAGATGAATAAGAAAGAACTGCGAAGAATCAAGAATGATGCGTTCAATCTTCTGAAAGATCGGTCTGCTAACTCAATCGAGCTTGAGTACCATCTGGAAAATATTGCTCGAGCTATGTCAAGCAATATTGACTGGATCAATCCTGAATCTTATGTTGATCCGGTCACAAAGAAAACCGCACCTTACATTACTGACTGGTCCAAACCACTACCGATGATTGGGAAGCCTAAGGAACCGAAGATCCCGTACAAGTTCTTCTTCAACACAGACTTGGAATTTCTGAAACTTGGCAGCAAGATTGAGAAGAAGTACGTTACATCACTCGCCTTTCTCTCTGCAGCTCGATATCTCAACAATGCCATCGAAGAAGAAGCTTCAGCATTATTCATTGATAAAGTTGTTGAATATGACCGGAACGCACTCTACGGTATACATCATTGGCTAGACAACCGGGCACAATACTATCGAAGCAGCAGACTTAATCAGACAATGGGCGATGTGACAAGTGATTTGAAGATAGTCTCGATTCAGTTCATTTCGACTGTCACTCACTTTGGGTACCCCTTTCTCAGCAAAATCACACTGAAAAGACTTGATGAAAAGGAGTACGATATTTTTGAGTCAGACTTTCCACGACTACTTCTCAATGACATCGAAGATATGTACCTGCTCAAGGTTCAAGGAAAGCTCTGTAGCTTGCCTAAAGAGATGCAGCTTGCCTTTATCCAAGCTCTCCTAATCTTCATTAGGCAGATAGTCATAAGAGAAAGAGTAGAAGATCTTCAATTGGGAGTGGAAAGTTATCAGAAGAAGCTCAATCTCACCAAACCCAACATGTTCGACATCCCCGACCTTCAACATCTACCTCAATACACCTTGATCAGGCATCCAGCATTTGGGTTCACCTACCGCAGTATAAACGGTCGCAACTGCTTCATGGCTTACGACGAAATACATAAGTGCTGTGATGAAACCTTGAAGTTCGTCAGAGATGGAATCAAAAGCAGATTGGATGACATTGCTCTAGGTAAATCTAAAAGGTGGAAAACCAATGAGGCTAGGGATGCTCGCAGATTCATCTTAAGGATTGAGAACCGATTGAAGCGCAGGGATCAGTTTTGAAGGTTGGAAAGTTATGTGGGAGGCAGACAAAAGTTTCCGGTGTTGACATTTCAGAGACCTGATTGGTAGAAAGTTGTAAGAGTTTGATTTGATTTGTCAATTATATACTTCATAATGGCTTGTGTACGCATTACAGTGCACAACCCGAACTTGTAAAGAAAGGACCCTGAGGTACGCATCAGTGCCTCAATCCTAAATATAAGGAGCGGAGGCTTCTTACTTTTGAGTAGAATTAATCAAATGTTTATGAATTTTCATAATTCTGCTCAAAAGGACAAGTATTTCACCTCAATAAGACCTAATCACTTGTTGAGGGGGAGCACTTGTCAAAACAAAATACTTTGCTCAAAATCAAAAGTTCTTGGTGAATCTCCCCGTAAGACTCAAAAGGCATATTTTAATCTAAAAGATTGTCAAAAACATCATTTTATATGCTATTTTTGAGGGGGAGAAAATGAAAAAGTGATTAAAATATACGAAGTCAAAGCTTAAAAGTTGTATCATGTGCGAGCTAGACTCAGTATTGACCCAGGAATTGACAAGACAATAAAAGTTAGTAATATCGAAAAGACTTATCCTCGACGGGTAATAACATCAAGTTAGTTACTAGAGCTAGTTGTCACCTAAAAGCTGACAATGTATCTCTTTAACTAACCACGTAAGCGTGTCTCGAAAAGGATATGTCTTAGTAGAAATGTACCATCTCGAGAAACTTTCTGTGGACTTGACCAGGCCGGGTAATAACTTCAAGCTAGTTTAACTAGTGATGTAAGCGTGTCTCGAATCGGTCTTGTTCACGGAAAGTGGATCAATTCAAAATGCTTGCTCCTCCCGCATGTGCAAATTTATTAAACACTTATGAGCACTTGTGCAGGGGGAGCCCTTCAAAAGTGTACACAAAACTCTCAAAGTGTTAACCAAAACATTTGATTATCACAAACACTTTGAGAGATTTTCAAAGGTTTCTTGGCTACTGTCGGAGTTATAAGGTGATTAAGATAGGAATATCCGTCCTATGATCCGCCAGAGCCGGAGGGATCTACCCAAGGACATCTCCCGTAGTTAGAATTAGAAGTCCTTAGGTATGATACGAAAAAAAAGGGAGAAAAGAATGAAAGGGAAAGAAGGAGTTGAAGAATTAAAAAGAAAAGTAAAGAAAAGGGTGAAAAGAAATAGCCCTCCATATGTTCAACCTTAGGGCAGACACCGGGTTCAATACGTATGCTACTGGTTGTTGCAAAAGACAACACCGGTATTGAAGACAAAGTCGTCATGGACCCAGTGACGCAATGCACTAAAACCTTCTTAACCACTCAAGTTCTCTTAAAAGAGCTTGTTTCATTCTCACGGGGAACCAGCGTAACCTATCGACGTATCTCTTAGAGACGGTTGATATTGAAGTAGGAGACCCCTCCCTAGTCTCCGCATAGGAAACCTAGGTGTGCACTTATAGAGTCTAGAGCCTTGAGATACATCAAAGATCTCTTAGGAACACTTAGTATTTCTACAACTGGTGTTCTACATCAATGGACACCAGCTGTAAATTATCGAGTCCTTCGCAGATCTTAGCAATCTGCCAAGAACGTTTATGAGAGGATTACTTATGTAGTTCTCAATGATTGAACAGAAATCCTGCCAGGGTCAACATCAAACAGCCCTGACAGTAGGTCACTTCGGTAACCCCACAAGGGTTACGCTTAGTGTTTGCGGTGGTTCCATTACGGTCTACAGTCGTGGAGTGATCCCCAACGACTCACCCAGTCATTGAGCTACTTAGTAGGTCTCGTAAGCTCCTTCGGGAGTATCTGATATGGGAACGGCCTGGATAAGGATTAGAGGAAGTCTTCACAATATGCTGTTGATGAACTCTATATCCTTATCTGTAAGTACCGGTTGTTTTATTGCTAACTGTTTACTTGCAGGTACCTCACTTCCATGATGGTAGATTCCAACATGCTCATACATACATCTTGAAGCAAATGATAGCTCCCCCAAAGATCTTAGCAACACAAAGTTCAAAGAAAGATTCTACGCCAATAAGAAGAATCTACAAAGTATAAAGACAAAGATCTCAGAGTATGAAAAGGAACTTCATGTACGTGAAAGTATAAGTCTGAAGATGTATGAGTATGTTGGAATGGCGGACAACCACCACAGACGCAGGAGTGACGAGTGGCAGACTACTTCGTGACACAATCACTACATCATCACCAAAGAACAAAGACAAAGAGCAAAGTACATTCATTATCATTCAACCATTTTGAAGACGTCTGAAACTTTACATGTCACAAGTCAACGACAATGATGAAGACGTCAAGCAACCGTGATGACCGACCCTTAGGGGGAGATTGTTGGGATCATACTTTTGTATTTTAGTCAAGTCTCGGTCATTACCTTTTGTAATAGGTTGCTTAGTTATTTATTCTACTTAGTTTATGTTATAAGGCTTAAGCATGTAAGACCAATGGGCCTTAAAGCCCACGTCCAAATGAAAGGAGGGAGGAAGGGAGTGTTGCCCTACTCCTCCTCCTATAAATACTAAGCTTATGTAACTCTTTTAATTGTTGGTTATTTGATTATCTTAAGGAAACTCTTGTTCTTTCACTTTTCATATTTCTCATAATCAACCATCTCTCATTCTCATCTTATTTCTTTCATTATCATACTTGTGTTTACATAAATGGTGACCTAACATAGATCATGTTTCAAAACTAAAAATTGGAAATACTTTACTTTGTTGTTTGGCCTAGTCTTAACTTCACCCAAAGGTATTTTTGCAAAAGATAAGTGTAAGGGGAAACCCCAAATATGTTTTAAAGAAACAAAACCGATCGTGATTCTCCACAATACTAAGTGAACATGTATATTCGTATTTGTTAGAGTCGAGTGCTTGTATCGAGTCGAGTGCTTGTATCGAGTCATAATGAAGTTTTGCAGGATTTTTCCAGGAAGTAAGACCAAGTTTTTCCAGAAATTTTCCGGAAACTTAACATAAGAATTTCTGCAGGTCACTTCTGACGGCGTCACGAGTTTACTCTTGACGACGTCACGTGTAAAAATCTGGTAATTTTACCAGTTTTGTTTTTCTAACGGAGTTTTAAATTTTTTGTTGAATTTTTAGTTTTATAATCTCCAGGAAATCTGCAAACATCATTCCACAAGCATTATATCTTATTTTGTTTTCTAGGATTTACTACCATATGTATATTGCCGCCGATTTTATGCGAGGTTGCCTTGTCTGTTTTCTCAGGTTTTACAGGTTATGTATGACAAGAAGATGATTTATATTCTGGAAGGGAAGCTTTGATTGTTCATTTTCTTGGAGGAAGATTTAACCTGGCCACCTTATTATCCATACCGAGCGAATCAGGGGAGTATTTGATTTCATTCGTTTTACTTATTTCACTTTTACATTCTTTACTTGAACATTGGGGACAATGTTCATCCTAAGTGTAAGGGGAGGGTAAAATGATGATACCTTATAGATAAACTTTCACTTGAGTTTGTTTGTTTAATAGTAGATGTGTAATAAAACTATGAGAAATACTTGTTAGTGCAATTTTAGCACCAAATTTAAAATTTTTTACAACATTTAGGAGTGAACTTTAGCCATAGCAAGCGTCTCATGGATAGGAGATTGTATGACTAGCACATAACCGTATCATTCAGAAAAATTTTCCACCCAAATATGTGAGGTTCGCCTTTAGATTTCATAGGAAAAGCATTTACTATTAGTGCTTATGAGTGTACCGGTAGCATTTAGATTCTAGAACCTGCGTTAGTGATGCATCCCGAGACCGCTAGTGAGACTACATTCGTATAGTAGGATTTACTACATGATAAGAGGCATTAGGATCACCCTTGTGTTAAACCCGTATCATAATTACTTGACCATTTAAGTCATATTACTTGGCTAGTTAAGTCAATTAATTTTTCCCACACCATTAGCGTTGTACTCATTTTTAGTACACGAAACCACTAGTACACCCCTCCGAGCCTATCTTTTCGTTTCTAACTTTAAGCATCTTACTTAAAGGAAGAATTTGTTACACCCCACTTAAATGTACAACCAAATTGCCTTAGCCTTCCGTGTATGCACTCATCTTTAGTGCATTATTGTTATTTGTTAAACCCTAAGTTAACTATCTAATTGATTACATGGTTGCTAAGTCGAGTCATATCCTTGTACATATTGTTTTGGGACGATTGGGATTCATGGGTAAAGTACTTATTTTATGGAGTAATGGGGAAGAACATAATATTATTGCCCCCGTATGTGCGTTAATCTTAAAAGTACTCCAAGTGTTTTGATTTTCTTAATTCGAGTCATTAGATTAGTTTATTTTAAAGTATATAAAAATTCAAGTGTAAGGGGAATGTACATTCCTTATGATGTATTATTTTGGATGGTAGGGTAAGAGTGTATGCAAAAAAAAAAAAAAAAAAAAAAAAAAAAAATCGAAAAAACTAAGAAAAACGAAAAAAAAAAATGGAAAAAAAATAGAGAAAAAACATACAGACTACCATCCCATTTCATTCTATGTTTATTTTATGTTTTTTGTTATTTTTCATTTATTAGCTTAAGTCGAGTCTAGTCTTGGTTAGCAACGCCATATTGTACATGTAATTAACCAAGATTGTTAACTCGCCACCAGTAAAGACTGCCTATATCCATCAAAACCGGGTATTCCGTATCCCTACACCTAACGTTACAACCTTTTAACAGACCTCTTTGATAGTTTATCCTAGGTGCTAACGCCATGTGGTGGAGGTTTGATCCTTTCCCAAGCGTATGGTAATCTATTTTGCTATGACAGGTAGTGAGAGATGTTTTCCATTTCTATATTGTGATATTACTTTATTACACCCGAGAGATGTGAGTATCTAAACACTATTTGTGAGGTTCTAGTGTATGACCTCCGTGCTTGTCTTTGGTCTTTAGTGGAACGATTATTTGTTGTAATTACTTTTATATTAGTGTTAAATGACCCCTTACTTGTATTTTGACTAGAATAAAAGCGCATTTGCTTGAGGACAAGCAAATCTCAAGTGTAAGGGTATATGATGAGGCGAAAAATGAACCACTTTTAGGGGGTCATTTAAGCCCGGAATTGAATTTATTTGATCAAATATTGCCCTAAATCGTTCCTTTTGTGATTTTAGGTACTTTGGGAGTGAATTCTGGAAAAGGAAGCATTTTGGACGATTTTGGAGCATAAAAGTGAAGAAAACGGCAAAGTCTTAATTTTCGGCGTCAAGAGGCTTTTCATGACGGCGTCAAGAGTAAAAGTGGTGACGGCCCAGAAGAAACGTGAAGGCGTCACCCAAGGTCGTCACGTGTTAACTTGTCAAAACTTGCGCGCGGAGTAGCTGATATTGTTTTGGTCATAACTTTTGCATACGAACTCGGATTTAGGTGATTCAAAAGCCTATGCGAAGAGGACGAAGAGATCTACAATTTGGTGAAAAAAATGGTCGTGACGGCATCAAGAGAAATGAGCTGACGCCATCAAGATGGGCCGACAGAAAACATGCCTATAAATATAGCATCATAACTTCACTTTTTGTAAACCCTAAACTCTAAGGTCGATTCCTTGGTTTAGGTGGGTGTTTTTCCAACAACTTAAAGGGTTTCAATCACTCCATAAACATCATGTACTGATTTGATGATTCTATCTCAATTATGTCTTTCATTATTATTGTTGATTGTCCTTCTTTGATTATGTTTTGCTAATTTACCTTGTGTCTACTTATGATTGTGTGAAACTTGTGTATAATTGATTAGATCTCATTGATTTCTTGTTGATGTTTGTGTCTATCTCCATCAATGAGGGGCTTTTTGATGTGTGTGTCTATCTCCATCAATTAAGGCGTGACAACTTCAATAGATCTAGTTGGTTTAGTTTATAATTCTTGTTTCCTATTGATTCTTGTTTTGATTGAATGTCTCATCAATGTTAGGCTTAAGAAAACTGGCAGACTTCCATAGGGTAACATGCTTGAACGTCTTAAGAAACATGAACCGATGTGTACTAGGTTTTTATGGTTGTATTTAAGGCATGAGCGAATTCTAGTGATCCCATGTTAGGAGCTTCTTAGCCGGCTCGACATAGGAGTGAAGTAGGAGCTTATAGAATTGGGGAAGTAAGTACGCCAACCCATGAATGGTATTAAGGAATACAACCCGTCAATTAAAACAAGGTGTGACAATTCAATAGGTAGAATTGGATAGCTAGCAAGGAGTAACATATCATAGGTAGACATGCTTCACATCCCTTGTAGAACCTTAGTTTACTTTACTTGTTTATTAGTTTAATTAGTAGCTTTTGGGTTAGTTGATTAGTATCTAATTCCGCCCCTCCTTCCAATACCCTAGAATTTTACTTGCTTTTCATAAAATATAAAAACACAAAAATAATCATCCTTCACCTTTAGACCTAGTTAGATTAATTTTCAATCCTAACGACACTATTCCTGAGTTGAACGATCAATCCCCCGGTATTTGTCACTATACTATACTACAACGATCAGGTACACTGCCTGGTGGGGGTTGTAAGCTTCTCGAGATTCCTAGAGAGGTAAAGCCTGGTGCAATCCCTACGCATCACAACAACAACAACCATGGACAAAATTTTCAAAACCCAGTTGTGAATCAAAATCAGTCGTCCTCGGATGAGTTACTTAAGCAATTTATGAAAAGTCAAGAGGAAATGAATAAAATGTTACTTAATCAAATGGCTGAATTGAAGAAGTTTTTAAATGATCGACCCTCGGGCTCGGGTACTCTTCCAAGCAACACGATCGCTAACCCGAGGGGCGATGTTAAAGTGAGCACAACTCGAAGTGGTGTTTCATACGATGGACCCACGGCTCCGACTACCTCGTCTTCTCTTCCTCCTAAGGTAGTTGACCGTGAGACCGAGGCGACAAAGGACCCGGTTCTTCCTACTAATAACGGAAGTACCGAATACGTCTAACCTCCGGTTGTCCAGCCGTCAAAGCAGAAGGAAAAAGTTGTTGAACCAGAAAAAGAAGTTCCAGTCAAGACCAAATTGCCTTATCCGTCAAGATTGAATGATCAGAAACTCCGTGACAAAGCTAATCATCAAATGGAAAAGTTCTTCCAAATCTTCCAAGATTTGCACTTCGACATTAGCTTCGCGGATGCTATACTTTTAATGCCAAAATTTGCATCTATGGTTAAAAATCTTTTGCATAACAAAGAGAAATTGTTTGAAATGGCAAAAACCTCGTTGAATGAGAATTGCTCAGCGGTTATTCTCAAAAAGCTTCCCGAAAACTTGAAGACAACGGTCGATTTCTCATTCCTTGCAATTTTCCGGGGATGGGAGAATGGTTCGCCTTGGCCGATCTCGGTGCTAGCATTAACCTAATGCCATTATCTATTTGGAAAAAGTTGTCTTAACCCGATTTGACTCTAACTTACATGACCCTCGAGCTTGCCGACCGAACTACTTCCTGCCCGATGGGAATAGTCGAGGATGTCTTCGTCAATGTGGGAAAATTTCATTTCCCCGCCGATTTTGTCATTGTTGATTTTGATGCTGATCCACGGGTACCTCTCATTCTCAGGAGAGGTTTCCTAAGGACTGGCCGTGCGTTAATTGATGTTTACGATGAAGAAATTACCCTGCGTATTGGTACCGAACCCGTAACGTTTAATTTAGATCAAATCGCGAGATACCCCTCCGATTACAACAAATTTTCTGTGAACCGTATCGATGTTATTGATATTGCTACGGAGGATTATTCTCAACAACTTCTCGGTTTTACTGAAAATGCTTCGAGTGGCAATCCCACTCCTTCTTCTCAACTAATTGTTTCCGATCCTTCCCCTTCCCTTACTCCGTTTGAGGGAAGTGATTTCATTTTGGAAGAGATTGAGGCCTTTCTCTCTAATGATTCGATTTCACCGGAAATTGATCATTCCGTTTGCGATCCAGAGGGAGATGTTCTTTTAATTGAAAAATTGTTGAATGAAGACCCAACTCCGTCTCTCCCTCCAATGGACCTTAAAATGGCCAATGTTAAAGAAGTTAAGCTGTCTACTGAGAATCCTCCGGAGCCCGAGCTCAAGGATTTACCTCCTCATCTTGAATACGCTTTTTTAGAAGGAACCGACAAACTTCCCGTCATCATTTCAAAAGACCTTAAAGATGAGGAGAAAACCCGTCTCTTAGATGTGCTCAAGAAGCATAAAAGTGCCATCGCTTGGCAAATTTCCGATATCAAGGGTATCGAACCTCGTTTTTGTACGTACAAGATTTTGCTTGAAGACAATTACAAACCTTCCGTCTAACAACAACGATGGGTTAACCCGAAAATTCATGAGGTTATCAAAAAGGAAGTTATCAAACTCCTCGATGCCGGAATGATTTATCCAATCTCGGATAGCTCATGGGTTAGCCCGGTCCACTGTGTTCCGAAGAGAGGTGGAATGACCGTAGTGACTAATGAAGATAATGAATTTATTCCGACACGTCTTGTTACCGGATGGAGAGTGTGTATTGATTACCGAAAATTGAACGATGCAACTCGTAAGGACCATTTCCCACTTCCATTTATCGATCAAATGCTAGAACGTTTAGTGGGAAATGAGTTCTATTGTTTTCTCGATGGCTTTTCTGGTTATTTTCAAATTCTGATTGACCCTCCAGACCAGGAAAAGACCACTTTCACTTGCCCTTATGGAATGTTTTCTTATCGACGTATACCTTTCGGCTTATGCGATGCTCCAGGCACATTCCAGAGGTGCATGATGTCTATATTCTCTGATATGATTGAGAAAACCATGGAAGTTTTCATGGATGATTTCTCGGTTTATGGAGATTCTTTCACTTCTTACCTCTCCCATTTAGAAAGAATGCTGAAACGGTGTGAAGACACCAACTTGGTTCTAAATTGGGAGAAGTGCCATTTCATGGTTAAAAAGGGCATTGTCCTAGGCCATAAGATTTTGAAATCCAGGATTGAGGTCGACAGAGCTAAAGTCGCCATGATTGCTAAGTTACCTCATCCCACGACCGTTAAAGGAATTAGAAGTTTTCTCGGTCATGCCGGCTTTTACCAACGTTTTATCCAAGATTTTTCCAAGATAGCCCGGCCCCTGACCCATTAACTAGAAAAAGATGCTCCATGTATCTTCTCAAATGAGTGCATTGAAGCATTTAATATCCTAAAGAAGAAGTTACGGAGGCTCCTATCTTAGTTGCCCCCGATTGGAACTTGTCTTTCGAGCTAATGTGCGATGCGAGCGATTATGCTATTGGTGCGGTTCTGGGGCAACGTAAGTCAAAATATTTTCAGCCGATACACTATGCTAGTAAAACAATGACCGATGCTCAATACCATTATACGACTACTGAAAAAGAAATGTTAGCCGTCATTTATGCTTTTGAAAAGTTCCGACCTCATCTCATCTTAAAGAAATGCATAGTGTATACGGATCATTCGGCTCTTAAGTATCTAATGGCAAAGCAAGATGCTAAGCCAAGATTGATGCGGTGGGTTCTACTCCTTCAAGAATTCGATGTCGAAATTCGAGACAAAAAGGGAGCTGAGAACCTTGCTACCGATCACCTTTCACGTTTAGAGAATCCCCATCAAAGTGATTTCGAGAAAAAGGAAATTACCGAAACATTTCCTCTCGAGACACTTGGGAGTTTATCACACAGTGATCCTAGTACCCCATGGTTCGCCGAATTTTCGAATTACCATGCGGGGAATTTCATAAGAAAATGGATGTCGTTACAGCAAAAGAAGAAATTCTTCAAAGATGTTAAGCATTATTTCTGGGACGACCCCTACTTGTTCAAAATTTGTGCGGATCAAGTGATCCAGTGGTGCGTTCATGGCAAGGAATCCGCTAAAATTCTCATGGCATGCCACAATGGACCCAAGAGGGGACATCATGGTGCCAACTTCACCACTAAGAAAGTTTTCGATTTCGTCTTCTACTGGCCGACGATTTATTGGGATGCCCATGAATTGGTTAAATTATGTGATTCTTGCCCGCGTCAAGGAAAAATCTCTCAGAGAGACGAGATGCCTCAAAATGCTATCCAAGTCCGTGAACTTTTGGCTTATTTTGCTTGGCTACTACTTTTCATAATAGTGCTTATTCAACTGTTTTTAGTCCATACTATGTCTCTGTGATTCATTTGGCTTATTTTCTTGACATTTGTGCTTATTTGTGTCAAAATAAACCTTGGGTCAAAGTTTGGTCAAATTTGGTCAAGAGTGCTTATTAATAAGCACTCCATTTAAGCAGTTTTCAAAGCATTAAGCACTTCCAAAGCTTATTTTTTAGATTTTATATTTTTCCTAGACTTAGAATATTATTTTAGAATTTTCCTGAATTTTTCATATTTTTCTGAATTTATTTGCTATTTTTCTTATTAAATTGTAGTTTTTATTCAATTTTTAATACTTTTTAAATTCCAAAAATCCCAAAAAAAATCAAAAAAAGCATAAAAAAAATCCAAAAATATTTTAGAAAATAGTTTTCATTTATTTTAGATTTTTAGAAATTAATTTTGTATTTTCTCACTTAATTTCCATTTTCTTTAATTTTTAATTAGTTAAATTAGATTTTAATTCATAAAAATTAAATAAAAAGTCAAAAAAATATTTTTCTTTTTCTCAAAATTTTCTTTTATCATTTTTAAATTAGGAAAATTATTTTCAAGCCCGTAGGATTAGTATAGCTCCATATTCACTTTTTATTTCGCTCGTTTACGTTTATTTTACATTTATCTTACGTTTTTTATTTTACATTACGTTTTAGGTTTTGTTGAACTAATAGACCTTGATAGATCTTCTTGAGCACTCTAGAATCGTTAGCAATGTTACTGTAATCAATAACACACTAATAGACAATCTCTGCAACTTGTATTTTTAAAGCGGAAACAAAACACAAGTGTAATACTAAGAACTCTTGATCCTCTATGGATCTTTTTTTATTAATAATAAAAGTGTTTTTCTAAAAACCTTTCTTCAATACATAATCATGTGTTCCTTTTATACACAAGGAACCCTAAACCGTTTATCAAGAAACGTATATTCTAAAACTTCTAAAAGATATGCATTATCACTTCCTAAATAAACTCATGCATATCCAAACTATATTACATAAAATACGAAAATACTATATCCGCAGAAACTAATAATACTGAATCTAGTCTTCAGCAGATACACTGCTTCAGCAGGAACCAACTCTTCAGCAGTAACCTTCAGCAGAAACAGTCAGCAGAATTCTTACTTAACAGAATTCCCAACAATCCTCCCCTAATCTTGAATTTGACCTGGTTAAGTTCAAGATTCTTGATAGATCTTCGAAATAACATACCAAGAGGATTGTAATAATATAGTACCAGCAAAGAATCATCTTCAGCAGAATCTGTATGATCAGCAAATACTTGAAATCTCCATTCTTTGCAGCAACAAATGACTTAATGTACATCAAAACAAATTAGTTTCATACTATTCTCATCACTTCCAGGTGTGTTAACTCCTGTGAGAGGTGAATCATTGAAAATAATGGATTTGATGTCTCTTTACCAATAGCCATCACTACTGGAGTAGCCAAGTGTTCTAAGGTACACTGATAACCACATGATTTTTAGCAAATCATCAGCTATAAACGGATTTGAGATGTCTTTACCTGTAGCTGTTTGCTCAGGACTAGCCAATTATTTTGATGAAAATCATCTTGGTTAACTGATTACCAAATATGGTTTTCCACTGCCTTTACCACAAGCCATATACATGTGGGCTAGCCAATTATTCAGAATCCATAAAGGAAAAATCCATGGTCAATTGACAACCATTTCAACTACTCAGCAATAAAGCATGGGTGAGTTGAAAACCCTATGGTTTTGAGCAAACCATTACAGCTATCAACAGATTTGATATGTCTTTACCAAAGCTGTACCCTTTGGACTAGCCAACTTTATGATGGAATAGTCAACATCAGGTAAGTTGATAACCAGATACAATACTATACAACAAAATGTTAGTTTTTTTTTTCTTTTTTCTTTTTTTTTTAAATAAGAAAATAAAATAAAACAAATATACAACATGATATCCCTAATCAGATGCTGCTCTGGAAGTCTTAATCCTTTGTTTGAAGACCTTCACCAAAGATTCTGCAAACAACCTTGCATTCCCAACTGGATCAGGAGGAGTTTCCAACTTTTGTTGTAGCATTTTCTCCATCAGAGACACTTTCAGAGGATATCTTTTGGTAAGATCCATAATAAGCCTTAGACCAGTTGTAGTTTCCAAAACATGAACATAAGGCATAGGATAGAACTTCCAACTCTGAACTTTCCATCTCTGATTGTTCTTCCATATATCATAGCTTGCACCAGTGGGAGTAGAAGAATCAAACAACACTTGAAGATCACCTAACAAATATAATCCAGACCCTTCAGGAGTATGATTTGCTTAATACTTAAGAACCAACTCATATAGAGTGACCAAATCCTGATGATCCACAAGATGTAGAATCTGTTGAAGAAATGTAAAGGATATGAAAGTTTTATCCAATCTGTAAATGGTATTAACTTGACCATTTTTACTTAACTCCCAGTGAACCAAAACATCTCTAGTTCCCTCAGGCCAATCATCAGGGGATCCTTCTCTTATAAATGAAGCATCAGAAGCATTCACATTGATAAGGCTTTGTTTTGAATGTGAAGATCTGACTTTAGCCATTCTCTTGCCTCTTCTTCCAGGAACATAAATAGCAGCATGAACTTCAGCTTCAGCAGAATCACCTTCTGCAGCATCAGTTTCCACTGATGGAGTATCTAATTGTTCATCAGTAGAATCCTGAGAAGATTCAAGTGCAGCAGATGCATATTGTTCATCCATAGCCTTCCTTATCTGTATGTTTCTAGCCGCTTGAAGTTCAACTTCTCTTACCTTCAGCTCATGAAATCTTGCAAGTTCAGCTTTTTGTTCAGCTTTTTGTTCCTCATCTAACTTCCTAGCAGCCTCTTCACCCAATCTTTCTAGCTCCAGTTGTCTTCTGGTTCTCTTTCTAGATGGAGGATCTTCTGCTATCACTTTAGCTTTACCTTTATCCACAAAAGATGAAGCAGCAACAGGTGGTACATCAGCAGAAATATCAGGTAAAGGAATATTCTTAGAAGCACCCATTCCAGTTTTTTCATTTCTAGTCTTGATTCTGTTATAAATCTCAACCAGTTTGTCAAATGGAAGTTCCCACACTTGTTTCTTAGACCAAGCATTATTAAACAAGGAACTGCTTTGACTTCTCGCATATGTTCTCATATAATCCCTCTGATGTGCTTGAGTCATAGGTTTATCTCTTTTAGCTTTGGCTTTTAACTCATCTTAACTTCATCACTTTCACAATTTCAGAAGGCCAGTCTTCCTTTTTCACTCTTTTAGCAAAGATGTCTGTAGCTAAATCAAAATTATCAAGCACTTGTTTTCCAATCTGCTGCCAATCTGACTCATCAAACTCTTGAACAGCTGCATCCAATTCTCTTGTCTTTCAATAGGTAAATTAGAAACATATCTTTGAGTTACAGACTCATATGCTGCATCAATATTGGCTTGTTGTTCCTCAGCCATATTAGCACTCTTCTTATAGTCTTCCCATACTTGGAAGAGATTTTCTTGTGCAGCTCTGTCTTCAATTGTAACAAGCTCATCCAAATCCACATCTGTTTCTTCAGCAATATCATCATGATGAGCATTCAAATCTTCCATAGGTTCATAAGGTACTTCTTGAACCTCTCTGTAACACCCCCAAAATACCGCAGCGGAAGACTGTGTCATAGGGGTGCTACTTCATAATTCAAAGTACAAGGTATAGAAAACGAACTCTAAATGAGACGTTTTGAAAAGTTACCATTCGATTAATAAATTCCGAGTTACAAACTTGAGATTCCAAAGTATGATACATAAATGTATACAAAGTTTTGAATGGTAAATGATAAAAGCGTAAGTCTTCAGAATATGCAGCTTGACTCTAAGTTCCACGCACTAGCTATCGCCTTACTAACCTGAGATAAACATGCTAAAGTGTCAACACAATGGTTGGTGAGTTCATAGAGTTTGTCTTAAAACAGTTGAAAAGCCTTAAAGAATGATCATACAGCAAAGGCATCGTGAATCCACTCAGTTGCAAGTCCCGCCATAAGAGACTTGTAACCTGTGTGTTCACAACCCACTGCTAAAAGATAGTTTACATAATGCACCGGATTATATTCACCCAAGGTCAAGAATAGACACAAGGGCGGGGGCATCTTCCCAAATAGTACTACGTCATCCAAGGTCAAGTATAGATACAAGGGTAGGGGGCATCTTCCCATGAGTACTACCAATACCTCTCCGACAGAATAGAGTATTATGTATGCACGTAAATACGAATCTTGTATTTAAATTAAGCAAGTATAGTGTAATAAGTATGTATAACGCAATCAAGTATAATGCCAATCAAGTATAACACAATCAAGTATAAATGTTTAAGAGTATTTGTACAAGTAAGCAAGTAGTTGAGCATGTATCTCCCCCAAAGAGTTAAAACAAGTATAAAAAGAGTAGGGGCTATGACTCACCTTAAGCTTATGTAATGAGACATGAAAGTGGTAGTCGAATCGCGAAAGTCTCTAAGAGCAGCCTATAATTGAACGTTGCGACTTAGGTTTGGAGTAACGTCTAAGAATACGAAGAATTGCCTATATATGTCTTGCATAATGTTCATGATGTAGTACTTAGTATATAGTGTAAGTCTTTGAATATAAATGATTTATGAAACATGTATAGGTTGTACATCTCTTACTACCGTTCGGGCCGACATAATTCAGAAGTCATGGAGTAAACATTCGAGGAGCCATGATACTTTAATTCGTAAATCCACAACTCGTCTCGACGGCTTACTTAATGAACTCCTCACATGAGACTCCCTACTATTGTAGTATTTGATAATATATATATATATATATATATATATATATATATATATATATATATATATATATATATATATATATATATATATATATATATATATATATATATATATATATATATATATATATATATATATAAGCTTTTTGATCTTTAAAAGTTATATGGTCTTTAGCCGTGGCTTTGCCGTGACCTTGGTCATTGTTACCATGGTCATGAGACTTAACCTTGGCTTTAGCCATGGTTGTGGTCTTGGCTTTAGGTCATTAGACCTCTTGGTCTTTGTAAATCATAACTATTATATAGTGACTTTGGTCTAAAAATGGGCTGTTAAGAATTTGAAGAAAATTATCGCTCAGAAAGCGTTTTCAGAGCTCGAGCTTCTTTGTTCCTGAACGAAAACGTCGTTCCGGACAACTTTTGTGTTTTAACTTTTTGATGAATCGGACCAGAAGGGTGACTTTCAAATTGGCAGAATGCAAAACAGTAGGGTATAGGCAGTTTCGGCGTTTTGGTTTCGCTAACTTCTTATGGCCATAACTTTTGACTCGTGTACTCGTTTTAGGTGATTCAAATTGATATGTTTTCCTTTTGAAGTCCTTTATAACAGTAAGTAAGTGTCAAATATCATAGTTATACTATTTTGGTCGTGGTTCTCCATAAAAATCACTAGTTTGCTTGTTTACTTGTCATAAGTTAACATATGTATACCAATACTTGTTTAATCCATTTTTAAACATCATGAACACAATACAAAGACCATATATAGCATGAAAGAAACATAATAAGCATGAAAATGATATTGAGCAAGAAAGTGTATAAGGGTTTCTTACAACTTTTGGCTTTCTAAAGAAAGGAAGTCAAGTATAGAACTAGGACACTAAACCTAAGCTTGCAAACCCTTCACCACAACTCTTGTAACCCTTGCTAGCCTTGATCTAACCCTTGTGAAAATCATTTAACTTCAGCCCTAGTAACCTTGTGTAGCTCCTAAATCAACCATGGAATCACCAAACAAACTTGAGAACTAGGTAGAGAATACTAAGACCTTGAACTCTTATGTGTAACTTGTATATTGAAGATCAAAGGATCATGGTGCTAGGATTAATGGGTGTGGCGTTTATGGTGATGAAAAGATGAAGATCAAAGTGTTTCTAGTTGGCTATTTATAGCATGAATGAGGAGGTTAGGAAGCTAACTAGGAAAGTGCTTAAACTTGGTGACAAAGTTGTAAATAAGTCTTGATCTAATGGCTAAAGTCATGAGATCATGCCACAAGTGTGAATCCCCCCCCTAGAGGCGGTTTCAATTGGATAAGGGTGACTAGATGAGTAGTCATGGTCTTTGGATGATAATATGATAAGTATGTAGCTAGTTTTGACTCCGTAAATTGCTAACCGTAAGTTGTTAAGTCACGAAACGTAAAACCGGGTATCCTAAAAATATGAAACTTATAAATATGCTAGAACTTATCAATATACTCCATAATAAAATATAAAATGAGTGGTAGGTTCTATCGGGTGCTAAAACCCTGCTAAAAACTGGAAACACGGGTCTAAAACGCGTAATTCGCGTAAAACGCTGAACTGAAAAACGTAAAATTCCAAAACTTTTGGAATTGTCCTAAAATGAGAGAAAATCATATTTCTATTGTTTATAATGTTTTATGGACATATCGGGATGCTAGAATGACGTTTAAACCTAAAAGTAAATCTCGGACACGGCTTCGTGATTTTTGCAGAAATGATCCGACGAGTGTGAAATTCTCGGATTATCATTAAAATAGTTTAACTTACGAGAATATGAAATAAAAATTTTTGATGTGAATAGTAAAGTGAATAGTAAAAAAGTGAATAGTAAAAACTGAATAGTGAAATTTTCGGAAATAAAAGTTAACCTGAAATTACGAATTGTTACAGTCTCTACCCCTTAAATAGAACTTCGTCTCGAAGTTCAGTTGATGTTAGCTACTTACGGTGTGTCTAAGAGAATTTGGGATCTCTAATATAGTGGTGTTTACTCTGATTCGTCTAAGGTTCTGGTTAAGGAGTTGTATCGGCTACAACTAAGCCCACTTATTTATAACACATTACTTACATAAAGAAGCGTCCAAATTTATGTAAGTAAGGTCTCATAAACTTATGGTTCGGTGATTTACAATTTCTTTATTTAAATGAAGAGGCGTCCTAATCCATTTAAATAAGGAGATTCTAAATCATCCTACTTAAGAATTTCCGAAACAAAAATCCGCCTTCTGAGGCCGATAGTAAGATAATCAAGTCATCAAATCCCTAAAGCTAAGCAATAATATTATTTAACTCAAATCTTGTGTCTCATCAAACAAGAACTGTCAAAAGATCAAGTTAAATAATTAGTTATTACTGAGCTCCATGTTTCTAATGACTCGGCTAATCTCTGGGGCTCCTTATAATACTAAAGTCACATCATCTAACAGCGTGGAACTAAACCAACAATTACCAAGAAGCGTATGTGTATGAAGTGTGTGTAAGGAAAATGAAGAGGAGAGTCTTAACGTATATAGCAGTTATAGTCTAGGCACTAAATGCAACCTAGTTCTCTATAACCAAGGCTCTGGTACCAATCTGTAACACCCCCAAAATACCGCAGCGGAAGACTATGTCATAGGGGTGCTACTTCATAATTCAAAGTACAAGGTATAGAAAACGAACTCTAAATGAGACGTTTTGAAAAGTTACCATTCGATTAATAAATTCTGAGTTACAAACTTGAGATTCCAAAGTATGATACATACATGTATACAAAGTTTTGAATGGTAAATGATAAAAGCGTAAGTCTTCAGAATATGCAGCTTGACTCTAAGTTCCACGCACTAGCTATCGCCTTACTAACCTGAGATAAACATGCTAAAGTGTCAACACAATGGTTGGTGAGTTCATAGAGTTTGTCATAAAACAGTTGAAAAGCCTTAAAGAATGATCACACAGCAAAGGCATCGTGAATCCACTCAGTTGCAAGTCCCGCCATAAGAGACTTGTAACCTGTGTGTTCACAACCCACTGCTAAAAGATAGTTTACATAATGCACCGGATTATATTCACCCAAGGTCAAGAATAGACACAAGGGCAGGGGCATCTTCCCAAATAGTACTACGTCATCCAAGGTCAAGTATAGACACAAGGGTAGGGGCATCTTCTCATGAGTACTACCAATACCTCTCCGACAGAATAGAGTATTATGTATGCACGTAAATACGAATCTTGTATTTAAATTAAGCAAGTATAGTGTAATAAGTATGTATAACGCAATCAAGTATAATGCCAATCAAGTATAACACAATCAAGTATAAATGTTTAAGAGTATTTGTACAAGTAAGCAAGTAGTTGAGCATGTATCTCCCCCAAAGAGTTAAAACAAGTATAAAAAGAGTAGGGGCTATGACTCACCTTAAGCTTATGTAATGAGACATGAAAGTGGTAGTCGAATCGCGAAAGTCTCTAAGAGCAGCCTATAATTGAACGTTGCGACTTAGGTTTGGAGTAACGTCTAAGAATACGAAGAATTGCCTATATATGTCTTGCATAATGTTCATGATGTAGTACTTAGTATATAGTGTAAGTCTTTGAATATAAATGGTTTATGAAACATGTATAGGTTGTACATCTCTTACTACCGTTCGGGCCGACATAATTCAGAAGTCATGGAGTAAACGTTCGAGGAGCCAGGACACTTTAATTCGTAAATCCACAACTCGTCTCGACGGCTTACTTAATGAACTCCTCACATGAGGCTCCCTACTATTGTAGTATTTGATAACATATATATATATATATATATATATATATATATATATATATATATATATATATATATATATATATATATATATATATATATATATATATATATATATATATATATATATATATATATATATATATATATATAAGCTTTCTGATCTTTAAAAGTTATATGGTCTTTAGTCGTGGCTTTGCCGTGACCTTGGTCATTGTTACCATGGTCTTGAGACTTAACCTTGGCTTTAGCCATGGTTGTGGTCTCGGCTTTAGGTCATTAGACCTCTTGGTCTTTGTAAATCATAACTATTATATAGTGACTTTGGTCTAAAAATGGGCTGTTAAGAATTTGAAGAAAATTATCACTCAGAAAGCGTTTTCAGGGCTCGAGCTTCTTTAGTCCTGAACGAAAACGTCGTTCCGGACAACTTTTGTGTTTTAACTTTTTGATGAATCGGACCAGAAGGGTGACTTTCAAATTGGCAGAATGCAAAACTGTAGGGTATAGGCAGTTTCGGCGTTTTGGTTTCGCTAACTTCTTATGGCCATAACTTTTGACTCGTGTACTCGTTTTAGGTGATTCAAATTGCTATGTTTTCCTTTTGAAGTCCTTTATAACAGTAAGTAAGTGTCAAATATCATAGTTATACTATTTTGGTCGTGGTTCTCCATAAAAATCACTAGTTTGCTTGTTTACTTGTCATAAGTTAACATATGTATACCAATACTTGTTTAATCCATTTTTAAACATCATGAACACAATACAAAGACCATATATAGCATGAAAGAAACATAATAAGCATGAAAATGATATTGAGCAAGAATGTGTATAAGGGTTTCTTACAACTTTTGGCTTTCTAAAGAAAGGAAGTCAAGTATAGAACTAGGACACTAAACCTAAGCTTGCAAACCCTTCACCACAACTCTTGTAACCCTTGCTAGCCTTGATCTAACCCTTGTGAAAATCATTTAACTTCAGCCCTAGTAACCTTGTGTAGCTCCTAAATCAACCATGGAATCACCAAACAAACTTGAGAACTAGGTAGAGAATACTAAGACCTTGAACTCTTATGTGTAACTTGTATATTGAAGATCAAAGGATCATGGTGCTAGGATTAATGGGTGTGGCGTTTATGGTGATGAAAAGATGAAGATCAAAGTGTTTCTAGTTGGCTATTTATAGCATGAATGAGGAGGTTAGGAAGCTAACTAGGAAAGTGCTTAAACTTGGTGACAAAGTTGTAAATAAGTCTTGATCTAATGGCTAAAGTCATGAGATCATGCCACAAGTGTGAATCCCCCCCCCCTAGAGGCGGTTTCAATTGGATAAGGGTGACTAGATGAGTAGTCATGGTCTTTGGATGATAATATCCTAAGGATGTAGCTAGTTTTGACTCCGTAAATTGCTAACCGTAAGTTGTTAAGTCACGAAACGTAAAATCGGGTATCCTAAAAATATGAAACTTATAAATATGCTAGAACTTATCAATATACTCCATAATAAAATATAAAATGAGTGGTAGGTTCTATCGGGTGCTAAAACCCTGCTAAAAACTGGAAACACGGGTCTAAAACGCGTAATTCGCGTAAAACGCTGAACTGAAAAACGTAAAATTCCAAAACTTTTGGAATTGTCCTAAAATGAGAGAAAATCATATTTCTATTGTTTATAATGTTTTATGGACATATCGGGATGCTAGAATGACGTTTAAACCTAAAAGTAAATCTCGGACACAGCTTCGTGATTTTTGCAGAAATGATCCGACGAGTGTGAAATTCTCGGATTATCATTAAAATAGTTTAACTTACGAGAATATGAAATAAAAATTTTTGATGTGAATAGTAAAAGTGAATAGTAAAAAGTGAATAGTAAAAACTGAATAGTGAAATTTTCGGGAATAAAAGTTAACCTGAAATTACGAATTGTTACACTCTCTATCCGGAGAAACTTGTTGATTCTTAGATGAATGATGAACAGGGGAATTCAAATATTCTTTCCCTGCTACAAAGAATGCTTCTCCTGATGTATTCCTTTTAGCAGCAGATTTGTCAGCAGCAACACTACTTGGTGATTGTTTCTCCTGAAGTATATCAGTAGCTTCAGTCATGAGCACATCATCATCACCACTTTTGGAAGACTCAACAGCTTTCCTTGCCAAATACTGTCTTGTACTTCTTCTTCTACCATATAAGATTTTTGGTTTAGATTTAGGTACTTCAACAGCTTTAGTAGGAACAACATGAGACTATTTAGCAACTTCAGCTAGAATTTCAAGAGAATCCAAATTTGCCTCCTTTGCAACTTCAGTAGAATCCAATCCACCCTTACTTTGCTTCTGCTGATTTAGCTGTGCCTCCAAATCTTGAACCTTGCTTTTCAAACTTTCAATTTCATTACCAAGAGTAGTCTTGGTATCAGCAAGTTCCTTTTGGAGATCTTCAGTAATTTTCATGTACCTGTTAAGGGAATCATATACAAAAGTGAGAGTAATAGGGTCCTCTGCTCTACCAGCTGATTGCTCAGTGGTAAGATGAGCTTCATTGAACCCTGAAGGAGAAACAGACTCATTTACAACATTAGGAAAGCCTTCATTAATTGGCTCTCTCCTAGGACTAGGTGTATACAGTCTAGTTATCTCAGGTTCATGAGGCTGAAAGTTATCTTCAAACTCATGAATTTGCTCAGCTGGAGCATCCTGAGCTGGTCAAATGGTAGGACTAGGTGACATATGTACAGGGGTAGGTGGTGGTAAGTCAGTAGAATCAGGTAATGGTTCAGCAGTTGTAGCTGTCGCTTCCTCCATTACCACTGAAGGATTACCATCAGCAGCAACACCATAAGATGATGGATTACCATCATCAGCAGCATTAGGAGCAGGCACATTACCAGCATCATCACCCTCAACTACATTGTCATTGCCATGTGGCAACATAGCTTCTAACATAGGGTGATGTTCCCCAGTATAATTAGTTTTTATTGAGGCAAACAACTTAGAACCAAGACTTTTAATAGGCACATGGGTTCTATCTTCAGTGGTTATGTCTAAAATTATTTGTAAGAACCTAGGGTACATTAAAAACTTATGCTGTTGTTTATCAATGTTTTCTAGCATATTATCAAAGATAAACTTAGAAAAATTATAAGTTTGACCCTTAGAAAGACAAACAATACCACAACCCAATTGTAGAGAGAATTGGTTCCATCCACCACACTTATTGCTTATACATTGAAGCAGCAGATGCACCAAATACCTCCACTTAGGACAAAATTGATTCTTGTGCCACTTGGATGTATCAGTACTTTGATATCCAGCTTCCCTTAGCCCAGCAAGAATCTCTGCAGTGTTGGAATGATACACACCATTCTCATCATCCAACTGAAGCTTTGTCCTAATCAATCCTTCTGTCACCACATACTCTACACCATCAATCTCAGCAACAATCTCGGTGTTAGATCTCTTAGCAGCAGATGCCCAAAATTGCTTCACCAATGATTCACACACCAAATTGGGACTATGTGTCAGAGCATAATGAATCTTAGACCTTTGTAGAAACTCCACCATTAAATCGAATTCTTCATGTCCCTTTGCCTTTTTCAGAATAGCATACTTGTTATGATCGCCTCTCAATTCGAGTTGTGCCATTTGAATGAACTTGCGTGAGACGGTTATGAATTACACAAAGAATAATGGGTTTAAGTGGAGTGATAAGCGAATAATTTTGTTTAGGAATAGATATGCAAAGTGGGTTAAATTTGGAAGTTCCCCAATCGTGGTCAAAATTATCGGAACTAATTATTGACCAAGTCTGACGTGTAATTCAAAAACTTCCAATTTGAAAATTTACCCTTCAGCAGAAATGAAAGTCAAATCTGCTGAAGAATGGTCAACATCAGCAGAAACCAACCAAAAGTAAAAATATCTTCAGTCAATATCTTGGTTTTACTGTGCCACCCAACTCGCATTAATTATCGTAACGCCTAAACTTGGCTTATTTAATCACCCCCAAATCACATCTCAGTCACCAATTTACCCCAAATCATCTTTCAAACCCTAATTTCTCAATTAATCCCAATTCTCCACCAAAACCATGTCATCACACCCAGAAACCTCATATCACAATTCCTCTTCTTCATCTTCAGAAGAAGATTTACCATCATATCCATGGGAGCTTGATGATTCCGACTATGAAAGAGAACTGGAGAAACAATGGGATGCATAAGAAAGACAATGGAATGCTCATAGGAAGGGTGAACCAAGTAATGTACCCATTCCTGCTGAGAGAGAGCTTGTCTCTCCCTTCATCTATACCTCTGATGAAGACTCTTCAGAGGAAGAAAATGAAGATCCAACCTTTCTTCCTCCTTCCACACCAGAGAGATCCCAACCAAGATCAAGTAAAAGGGATCCATCTCTTCCAACATCACCAAATTTGGTGTTGGATCTTCCTGCTCCAGGACCTGGTCTTCCACATCAAGAACATATTGGACAGAGCAAGAAGGCTGAGATCATACGTAAGGGAAAGGAGAAACTGAAGTAGATGATTGAGGAATGTTGCCATGGAACAAAGTTCTTGAGTATTTTCTTGACTTTGGTAATTGAGCATCTTCACAGTCTTCCTTCTCTTCTTTTTCCATATTCATCTTCAGCTTCATCATTGTACTTGTCATAGCCTCAAGTATTTTGTAATAAGTGATAGAAGCTAGTAGTACTTGGTTAGCCAAATGTTTAGGAATGGTCATTGTAATTCAGTTGGAACTTTGAATGTAAGCTGTAACTTGTTTCTTTGAATGAATGAAAAGATCTTCTTAATTAATCAACTGTGTAAGACCTTCAGCATAATTAACTCATTAGAAGAAACCATGTTCAGCACTTTTGACCTCATTCCTTTGACTTCAGCTCTTGGTGACTTTAACATATAACTTACAATCTCAGAACATCTGCAAAACAGACATAAAACATGCAAAGACACCAAACAACTTGCAAAACTATTAGTGGGTTGGTGTTTAAACTCAGAAATTATACAACTTATACAAATTTACAAAGTTTACACTCATTATCCTCCCCTGAGGCATATGCCTCCCCTGAGGCTTATGCCTCCCCTTAAACTTTGTAGTTAAGGGTTAAGCATTCCAATATGGACCACTAAATATTGAAACCTTGGTCCATCAAATGCTTTGGTTAACAAATCCGCCACATTCTCATCTGTGTGAATTTTTACCACTTTAACCAAATGTTTTTCATAAGCATCCCTTATAAAATGGTGCCTGATTTCAATATGTTTAGTTCTATTATGAAAAACTAGATTTTTAACAATACAAATTGTACTTTGATTGTCAATGAAAATGGTAGTATTCATAAAGTTATACCCATAATCCAGCAATTGATTCTGAATCCATAGAACCTGTCCACAACAATTGGCAGCAGCAACATACTCTGCTTCAGTAGTAGAGGTAGCAACAATGGTCTGTTTCTTGCATTGCCAAGAAATCAGTCTTCTACCAAGGAATTGGAAACCTCCAGTTGTGGATCTTCTATCCAAATTTGCACCAGCATAGTCACTATCACTATAAGTTGCTAGCTGAAATGGAGATTCCTTGGGATACCAAAGACCTAATTTGGGTTGGCCTTTCAGGTACTTAAAAATCTTTTTGACAGCATTCAAATGAGAGGTAAGTGGAGTGACTTGGTGCCTTGAACATGCACTCACAGCAAATGTAATATCAGGTCTTGAGGCAGTCAAATACATCAAAGAACCAATCATTGACCTATATAAATGAACATTCACAGGGAGATCAGGATCAAGATTGTTCTTTGGTTTGGGAGCCTCATAGGGAGTAGTGGCAGTCTTGACATTCTCCATAGCAAACTTGGACAACATATCTTTTACATGTTTCTCCTGATGTATAAAAATACCATCAGGTTTCGGCTGAACCTGTAAACCTAGAAAGAAAGTGAGTTCTCCCATGGCACTCATTTGAAATTCTCCCTTCATCAGATCTTCAAACTCTCTACACCATGCTTCTTTGGTGGAACCAAAGATAATATCATCCACATACACCTGCACAAGAATAATATCCCTGGAATCTTTCTTGAGGAATAGAGTCTTGTCAATGGCACCTCTTCTGTAGCCATTCTTCAGCAGAAATGTGGAAAGTCTAGCATACCAAGCTCTGGGAGCTTGATGAAGTCCATAGAGAGCTTTGACAACCTTGTACACGTACTCAGGATGATCAGGGTCTTCAAATCCCTTGGGTTGAGTCACATAAACCTCCTCTTCAATCTCACCATATAAGAAAGCACCTTTAACATCTATCTGATAAACCATAAAACCCATATAAGAGGCATAGGCCAAAAATATCCTAATTGCTTCAACTCTGGCCACTGGTGCAAAGACTTCATCATAGTCAATGCCTTCCTCTTGTCTAAACCCTTGAGCCACCAGTCTAGCTTTGTTCTTCACCACAATCCCCCTTGCATCTCTTTTATTCTTCAAAATCCATTTTGTCCCAATAGCATATTTACCATCAGGAAGAGGAACCAAAATTCAAACCTGCTGATTCTTAAATTGCAGCATCTCTTCTTGCATTGCTTCAAGCCAACTTGAATCTGCCAGTGCTTGAGGAACACTAGTTGGCTCTATTTGAGAGAGAAAGCATGCAAACAGACAATGTTTGAAGTCTGTGTGATTGTTCCTCTTTTGATTGTAGACATAAGAGATGAAAGCAACTTTACCATATTTTGTATTCTTTACAGTGCTTCTTGTTCTAATAGGATCTTTAGGATCTCCAATAATCTTTGATAGGGGATGAGCATTATGTATCCTTTTAGTTGCAGTAGGTTGAACATCAATTGTGGCATCAAGGTTGTTAACTGTAGGCCCACACTCAGTATCATAAGAAGCTGAGTGAAATAGGCCAGGCTTTGGCTGATAATTTCCAAGATCAGAAGGACTTGGAAATCTTGTAAAGGGCCTCTCAAAGTCTGCAGACACTTCAGTAGAAATGGGAGAATGAGCATCAGTAGGATCAGCATCAAGGACCTTATCAGTGGGAATAGGTATGCCTTCAGTAGAATCATCAGCAGTATCCTTGTTTCCACTGACAGCTTGTGCTGATTGATGTAGGATTGCTTCAGTCTCTTGTGTAACCTTTTCATTGAGTTTCTGAGCTTCCTTAGTAGCAGCATGTTCTTGCTTCTGCAGTCTTGCAAGATCCTCTGCATAATGTGACTCATCATCTTGTTCAGCAGCAGAGTGATTACCTACAAAATGGTTAGGTGGAAAAGATGGTACAACAATGGTATGTTCTTCTGGCTCAGATTCACAGTCTGAGTCATCATCCATGGAACCTGCAGGGTTAGAGTGTGGATCTTTGGTACCTGCATTAGGATTAAAAGCATGTCTAGAATAACCCAAATAGTCAGTCAAATAATCTAGGTCAAAATACCAAGAATGACCTTGTCCCTGAATATTAGGCTGATCTTCAAGAAATCTTAGATTAAGGGTCTCTTCTATCCTTTTGGCATTCAGATTATAAACCCTATAGGCCTTGCTATGAGCTGAATAACCCACAATGTACCCCTCATCAGCTTTCCCATCAAATTTACCCAGTATGTCAGCAGTATTCAAAATGGTTACTTTGCATCCAAAAGGTTTAAGATAATGTATGTCTGGAACTTTCCCAGTGAGAAGTTCATAAGGTGTCTTGACATGATGTCTAGTAATGGATACCCTATTCAAGACATAGCAAGCAGTGCTTACTGCTTCAGTCCAAAACATTGTGGGTAGTTTAGAGTCTGCAAGCATTGATCTTGCTGCCTCAATGAGGGTTCGATTTTTCCTTTCAGCAACCCCATTTTGTTGTGGGGTTCTTGGAGTACTATAGTCCTTTCTAATCCCCTTAGACTTACAGAATTCTATGAAAACAACATTTTTGAAATCTGTCCCATTGTCACACCTAATTCCTTTAACCTTTTTATTAAGCTGGTTTTCAATTAGAATGATGAATTCTTTCAAAATAGGAGTTGTTTCATCTTTCGTTTTTAGAAAGAATACCCAGAAAAACCTGCTGAAATCATCTGTGATAACCAGGCAGAAGTACTTGTGATCAATACTTCTGATAGGAGTTGGACCAAATAGATCCATGTGCAGCAACTGAAGAGGTTCTGAAATGGTGCTCACAGCTTTGATGGCTTTGTAAGAGGCTCTGTGTTTCTTTCCCTTGTTGCAAGCAATACAATTGTGTTCATTGGTGAAGAGTTTAGAAGGAAGGCTCTGAACAAGACCAAGTTTAGATAACTTGTTGATAGTCTTGTAATTCACATGAGCCATTCTCCTATGCCATTTGGTAGATTCATCCAGGGAAGCTTTAGCCACCAAACATGTTAGATCACCTTCTGGCTTGACATCATTCAGATTGAGTGTGTACAAGTTGAAGGTTCTGGGAACTCTCAGCAAAACAGTTGTGTCTTCTCGAAGTTTGAAGTCCTTGGAAAGTACAAGACACTCATCTTCAGAGAAGAAAACCTTATTCTTAGTGTCACAAATTTGTGATACAGAGAATAGATTAAAATGCTCCAGTTCCTTCACATAATAAACATTTTCAAAATCTAACAAGGGTGTCTTAATAGTTCCTTTCCCTGTAATTTTGCCATCTCCACCACCAAAAGTTACAGTGCCTCCTCCTTCTATAGGTACAAAGTCATGCATCTTGTCCTTGTTCCCTGACATACTTCTAGAACAACCACTATCAACAATTCCTACTTCAGTACTTTTCAAAGGATGATCCTACAACAACAACAAAAATTATACAAAAGTTAGTACACATTGGAGACTCAAGTCATTGCTGACTTGAGCCTGCCTTGTGGATCATTAGTGATAGGCCATGTAGATGTTTTAGATCCACCATTGTTCTTGGGCCTGTATTGCATATTAGGTCCCTTCATTGTCCAAGAACAACCTGCTGAGGGCTTCACAGCAGTATTCCTATCCCCACCATCATAATACATTGAGTCAAAGTGATTAGGCCAATAACCATTATAAAAGAAAGAACTAGTGGGTCGAACATATGGTCTAGTACTGGTTCTTCTCCATGAAGAATGAGGTTCAGCAGAATTGGATTTCTGCTGATGTGGAACAAAAGAGGGTATTTTACTAACATTCTTCCACATTTGCCTAGGTTTCCTCTGACTAACACATTCACCCATTCTTTGCTCATGAAATGTACAATCCTTAATCAAGTGATATTTACTTCCACACACAAAACACTTCTTTTTAGAAGATTTATTCAAACCAAAAGAAGTTGTATAACATGAAAAAGTATTCAAATCACCATGATAAACATAATTTTTCTTAACAGAACTAAAAGTATTATTTTGCAAAGGATTTAAAAACAAGTCTTCAGTAGAAACTGTCTTGTTATCAGCAGCAACTCTAGAAGGCTTGTGGGGAGTCTTGGGTGATGTCTTTGGTATGGTCTTGGGAGTGGTCTTGGGAGCGGTCTTGGGCAGGTCAGACTTCTCACTTGAATCACAGCTAACAAATGAGGTAGACCCTTCATCAGAAGACTTGTCACTGTCACAACAAGAGACAAAGTCAGTAGATTTAATAATAGGGTCTAGCAAGTCAGTTGACTTTTTGCCATAGAGATGGTGTGATCCATCAAAGTCAATAGGTATGGATAGGTCTATAGGCATGTGTTCCCCTCTTACAGGTCCAAGGACAGCATTCATTCCCCCTTCCTTAACATATTTAACAGGTGTTTGATAAGCTAAGGCTGGTTCAGGGTCAAAAACACTAGACATATCAGGATATGTTAACTCTTCAGGGTCTATATATTTCTCATATCCTAATGCCTTTCTAGACCTAACAGATTGACGACCATCAATTAATTTACTCAAATTAGATGCCCCTTCCTGCCATTTCATGCGACCAGCTATCTCTTTGTCTAATTTAACTTGTAATTCTTGTTTTTCCATTTCTAGATCAGACTTCTCTTTTATAGTACGTTTTAAGTCTATCTTAGCAACATCTAACTCACTTTCTAGAACTCTTATTTTTTCATCATATTTAACTTGATTCTTTTGAAACCAGACTTTTTGTTTCTCTAAAGTTTTTAAAGCCATTTTATAAGACTCTACCTCTATATAACACTCATTGTACTTTGGTTTCAATTCATCAAATTCTTGTTTAAGCTCATTGTATCTTACACTACATCCAAACACACAGTTGTGTACCTGAGAGATTCCCATCAAGGAGACTTGCTCCTTCTTGTCCTCTGAAGGTGAGTATGTCAGTAGATTCACTTGTGAAGAAGTAGAAGCTTCCTCTCCAACAGGTTCATGTTCAGCCCAATCAATTTGGTGATCCAGAGTCACCATAGCCTTTGAAGGTGCAGCCTTAGTAGTCCCTGCTTCCACTGGATAAGAGCTATATCTAACTTCATCTCCAGACTTTCTCTCCTTGCATTCTCTCAAAAAATGTCCCACTTGACCACAAGTGTAGCATTTAACCTTCCTTCTATCAAACCTTGCTGCTTCTCTTCCATTAGAACCAAACTTCCTTCCAGACTTGGTTTCAAACCTCTTAATGTTCATAGAGATCATTGCAAACTGCCATTTTAAGTGCATCTCCTCCATCTCCAATGGATCCACCTGTTCAAAATCCTCATAAGCAAGAAACTGTTGATGTTCATATTCAGCCACAAATGAATGAACAATATCATCCAACACACTACTGGATTTTGATTTAGGAGCAAATTGAGTATGGGTTTAAGAAGATGCTCCTGATGAATAAGAGCTTGAGGGTTGTTGCACAGGTTTTGTAGATGCCCCAACAAATGCAGAATGAGTGGATGGACGAATGGGACTTCTAACATCAGGCTCAAGAGATTTGAGCTTGTTGTAGAGGTCATCAAAAGAGATTAAGTCCAATCCACCTTTTGTTTTGAGAGCAATACTGACTTGCAACCAAGATGGTGGCAAAGATCTCAGAAACTTAGCATTGCAGTCCTCGTTGTCAGGTCTAGCCTTCAACTGATTAAGTTGACTTAAGATCCGATGAAACCTGTCATAACCTTTATGAATTCCCTCTTCTTCAGATATCTGAAACTCTTGGAACTTTTGCTTTAACATAGACTTCTGCAACCTTCTTGAATCATCATTCCCACCAAATCTAGCTTTTATTGCCATCCAAATGTCCTTGGCATCCTCCATGAAGTGGAAGTCACCCATATGGTCATCAGGTATAGCTTGGAGCAGAATTGTTCTTACCTTGCTCTCCCTTTGTACAGCCAGAATCTCTTCAGCATTTCTGGGACCTACAATTGTAACAACTCCATCAGCATCTGTAACATGCTTCTTCAGGCTATTCCCCTTTTTGACAACCTCCCACAAATTCCAATCTATGTTTGTGATCCAGTTCTGCATCTTCATGGACCACAGATGATATTCTTCAGCATTTTTCAAGTATGAAAACTTAGCATTACTGTTGGAGAGGTTGAGTTGTTGAAGAGAAGTGGTGTTAAGGTTTTGGGTTGTATCAACCTCATCATCAGATCCAGGCATGTTTGTTGATTTGTTTGGATTCTTAAGGTGTAAGATTTGTGTTTCTTAGTATGACAGAGACTCTCTCGAGGCTCTGATACCACTTGTTGAACTAATAGACCTTGATAGATCTTCTTGAGCACTCTAGAATCGTTAGCAATGTTACTGTAATCAATAACACACTAATAGACAATCTCTGCAACTTGTATTTTTAAAGCGGAAACAAAACACAAGTGTAATACTAAGAACTCTTGATCCTCTATGGATCTTTTTTTATTAATAATAAAAGTGTTTTTCTAAAAACCTTTCTTCAATACATAATCATGTGTTCCTTTTATACACAAGGAACCCTAAACCGTTTCTCAAGAAACGTATATTCTAAAACTTCTAAAAGATATGCATTATCACTTCCTAAATAAACTCATGCATATCCAAACTATATTACATAAAATACGGAAATACTATATCCGCAGAAACTAATAATACTGAATCTAGTCTTCAGCAGATACACTGCTTCAGCAGGAACCAGCTCTTCAGCAGTAACCTTCAGCAGAAACAGTCAGCAGAATTCTTACTTAACAGAATTCCCAACAGGTTTGTTTATTTGATTTACTTGCTTAAGTGATTAATTGTGCTTCATTCTCATATTCATTAGTGAAATTTCATTAATATAACTTTTTCCCACTTTCACGACACTTTTCACGAACCGGGAATTTGAAAATCTATTCACACCTTCACACGGACTACGACCTCGGGTTTTGCTTATTTCCTTAGCAATTCCTTTGAGAAAAACTACACTATATACTAATTTGAGAAATCAAGCATGCTGTATCAGAAGAGATTTGTATGGTTGTGGTATCATACCTGCACATAAAATTAAAAGAATATAAAGTTGCATTGTATACAGTGTACGATTACATATCACACAAGTAAAAACGTCACCAAACTTGCATTTGCACATTTGAACATCTATATTTGCATAAAACACGAATTTAACACTACATTATGGTTCTGTTCCTCAACGAAAGCTGGTAAAAACTGTTAAATGGAATCAGGTTCGGAATGTGCAGCACCAAACACAAAATAAAAACTTACTTTAACAGGTAGAGACCAATAAACAAAGTTTTTGAAAAAAGGTTACAAGTTTTTGAAAAAAGGTTACAGGAAAGGATAAATGCTATAATGGGCGTAATCATCCTTCAGACAAGCTGAACTTTTAAATAACTCATAAGACCTTTGTAACTATGTGCTTGTGCATGTGTGTATGCATTGCATAGTTACAAACTTAACAATATGTCAATAAATCAACATGCATATTAACAAGTCAAATCCAAGAAAAGTCCAAGCCCATAATTATCTTAAGCCCAAAACTAGTTCCATATTCAATAGAACAAGCCCAAGTCATACCATAGGTTGAAATAAAAACATGTTTAGGCGCATTTTGGAGAGTTTATAACTAAAAGCTTGAATTTTGTTTTTAAATGCTCCTAGTGGAACACTAAGGGGGTATTTGTTTCGGCTTATATATCCGGCTTATGGCTTATTTAGTTTTGGGCTTATGTTTCATAAGCTCACTTTTTGTGGCTTATTTTGAAACTTTTAGGCTTACATAAGTTTATTATGACATAATAAGCTTATATAAACCGAAAGGTTTCAAAATAAGCCACAAAAAGTGAGCTTGTGTAACATAAGCCCAGGACCGAATAAGCCATAAGCCGGCTATATAAGCCGAAAAAAAACACCCTCAAATAAAGACGCATTTATCTTTTAAGATTGTACGATTATTTTACACATTATAGCTACCTATAACTCGTTACCAAACACTATTACAAAACAAAAAGTTACAACTGGTAATCTGCGGCTAGTTTTACCAAACATAGAAAACATAAGGGTGCGTTTAGTTGAGGGAAAACACTCTTCTTTCCACAAAATGTTTTGTAGAAAAAAAAAAAAAAAAAAAAAAAAAAAAAAAAAAAAAAACTGAGATCGCGTTCAAATCAGCGTTTTCCAATAAAATGTTTTGCAAAACACAAAATCCCCCATTTCCTAACTTAACTTAACAAGGAAAATTACAAAAACAAATTTTAGTTGTTTTCCATTGTAACCCACAACCCCCTCCCCTTCTTTAAAAAAGAAACTACAAACATAAACTAAACGCGATTTCTATATTTTTAAGTTTTTTTGTGGAGATAAATTTCCCATCCAAGTTTTTACAAAATTTGAGATAGAAAACAAGAATTTTTTCTCCAACTAAACGCTCCATAATCATTTCCTCTCTCTCTTAACATAGGAGTATAAAATTTCTCTATCATAGTCACAAAGTGAAAAATATGACATTTTTATTTAATACTAGTACATAAATAACTAAAAAACCGAAAATGAAAGAGTATGTGATAGATATACCAACAACCAATGACTGAGATGACGTGGCAACGTTCTCCGGTTCCGACATTTCTCTGATCAGAATGATGTATTCGACCGAGGGTTTTGATGTCACTCACGAGTGACGATACAACGGTTTAACAGGTTTTATATTTGGGATTTTATTGTTTTGTTAAACGTGACAAATACTTTTTTTAAACGGGGAAGGCTACAACCAACAAAAACAAATTCAAAACGAGATGCCACTCTCTAATTGGTTTGGTTTTGTGAATTTATTTTTGTGGGTCTAACATTTTCTTTTTTAAAATGGAATATGTTTTGTTGTCGAAATGCTCTTTTTTCATTTTGCTAACAGTGAAACTGATCGAAATGAGAAGTGATTTGCACTTTTACTAGTTCAAATAACAATTAAGGTATCTCTTTATGATAAATAGATCCGTGTTGCAAGTTCGTTATTACGGGTAATTCATTCTTTTTTTATTTGCACATAGTGCTGTACAAGTATTTAAAGCATGATCTATATTTGGTGCAACTATTTAGTGCAATAACTGGAGTGTCCCAAATCAAAATTAAAAGTGTGTACATTAATTCCTGATCGAAATACAACTCATCCTAAAATTATTGTCCGTTTTACAGTTTTCAGTATGCCTGCTTAAAGTATACTTTTACTTGTAATTTCGACCAACCAAAAAATTTCCACTCACACTAAGCAGTAATAAGTGTACAATTTGAATAGGTTGAGTTTTAAAAAATTAGAATTATTCTCTTTCCAACTTTTTTTAACAAAATTCTCTTTCCAACTGACAATATGTCAAACTTAGCTTTTACTATGATTTTAGTTGGCTAATATTTGAAAGTTTGCTAAAAAAAATATTTGAAAGTTGAAACTTATTTTGAACATACTTGTTGAAGCAATTTTTCGTAACCACTTTTTCAGTTCTTCGACTTCAGAGATTAGTACTAACTCCTTCGTTCTTTGAGCTGAAATAAGAAAGAACACTGTTATCTCGCCCTGGGGTTTTAATCTGCGACCAAGCTCCGACGTGAGAATGAGTATATGCTTTGTATAAAATGTAATGCGATAATATAGGGAGGGGGAGAGACAAATAGTTTGTATCGAAGTATGAGAGTGTGTGTCGTTCAACTAAGTGAACAACTCTATTTATATTACCTGGCCTTGGCTCTACGACACAAGTATTGTTGAGGTTGGATTATCGTCTAAGCACAATGATTAAATCGCTGATAACGATCAGGCACTGCCTTCGGATGTTGTCTTGTCGTGATGTCGCAGGTGGCCGTTGTGGACCACTTTCTGCTCAATTCATATGCTATCGTACGACAGCTGTCAACTAGTGCGTCTTGGATTCCGAAGTAGTCCCAGATCCCGACCCGACCCGTCCCGGCTAATCCTGATCCCGAAATTCACCTAAATTGTAAACCGAATACTGACCAAAAAGTAGTCGGTTTTTTGGCCTGTCCCGAACCGTCCCAAAAGTAGTCGGTTTTTGCTTGTATTTTGTCAGTTTTTTGCACGTCCTGACCTGTCTCGAATCCCAAAAATGCTAAAAATCCATCCCGAATCCCGACCCGAGAAGCTATTATTCGGTTTCGGTATTATCGGCTTATGTCGGGATCGGGTCGGTTGTCGGGACTTGGGAGGTTTTGCTCACCCCTACCCCAGCTACTCCGGAGGACCGTTCCAACATGTGTTATTGCTTCTTTATGTTTTTCTTATTTTGTTGGTTTAACTATGATTATCTCCTCCTAATTATACAGAGGAGACTATACCTCATCATGTCCCCCCTAGTTTAGTATTAACGTATTGCTCAAAATTTGGTACTAGACTCTAAGAATTGTGTCTCATCCCTTTACCACCTTGCTTGGTGGCCAAAGTTCCCAAGTGTTGATATGAGTGTTTTATTTTTCTCGATCGAGCTTCTCCCCCGGAGGTTAAGATATACTACACCAATTGAAAATGTTTTTTAATTTTATTTTCTCGCGCAAGGGGTTAGCTGAAGGAGAGAATATCATTCCATCGACCTTGATGATATGAACAAATCTCCTCCAACCATGATGCGTATTTTGGTAGGCCGCGGATTGGCACGTCATGGGTCTGACAAGCCCATGTGACTCGCTCACTTTTCCACTTGACCACTCCGAGAGCCGATAAATACCCCATAATCTCGCATTTACAAAATTTATCTATCCGTTGGACACTTCTGTTCTTTGCTTTTAGATCGGATCTTGCCAGAGTTTCTTGCTCATCATGCCGGGCCATTCTTGCCAGCCACTCCTGCTACATACTCCGGTTGAGGTATTTGTACTTTTTTTAAAATTTCTTTCATGGCTAATATATGCATTTGTTTTCTTCCGAACTAAAGCAGTCTAAACTAGGTTCCCTCGTTCATACCTATAATATACCAATAGAGTTACACCCGCGACTGCCTGCTTCGGTTGTTAGGATGTCAGAGTTGCCTGGCGATGCAATAGGGTTATACAACAGGATTTTTGACTTTTGCGGAGTTAGAGTGCCTTCATCTTCCTTCTTATTGGTTGTCCTTAGACACTATAGATTTCACCTATCCCAGCATGTTCCTCTAGGTTTAAATAAGGTGATTACCTTTGATGTTATATGCCGAGCCTTAGAAATTGAGCCCACCGTGACCTTGTTTTGGGTTTTCCAAACACTTTCCATGTAGGTTCATTGGTTCTCTTTTTCTAAACACAGGATGCCTTCCTCGATATGTATGGATGCCAAAAGGTCTGGGATGAAATTATGGAAGAATAGGTTGACAGACGTTGACAGACTATTTCTTCATAGACATAAGGGCTATTCCTGATTACATGACATGGACACACCCCGATTCACATATTACTGACGAGGTCCCCACTATAGGATTTAACCAGACAGACGTTGACAGTGATACGTGGGAATCGCACCAGGCTTTACCTCTCGAGGGATCTCGAGAAGCTTACAACCCCCACCAGGCAGTGTACCTGATCGTTGTAGTATAGTATAGTGACAAGTACCGGGGGATTGATCGTTCAGCTAGGAATAGTGTCGCTAGGATTAGAAAACCTAAATACTAGTTCTAGAGATGAGGGATGATTCTTTTTGTATTTTTTTTATATTTTTAAGAAAGCAAATTAAAATCTCGGGTTTGAAGGATTTGGGCGGAATTAGTTGCTAGTCAACTAACCCAATACTAAGATGCAATCAAAATAAAATACTAAAAATGAAAATAAACTAATTCAAACTAAGGTTGTGAACAATAAGTGGGAGAAATGTGTTTACTTAGATTTCACTACTCCCTAGATATCTTTTACACGTTAATTACTTGTTACAGTTGCGTGGATGACGGATTGTATTCCTTAATACCATTCATGGGGTGGCGTACTTACTTCCCCAATCCTATGAGTGCCTACTTCACTCCTATGTCGAGCCTGCAAGAAGCTCTTAACATGGGATCATTAGAATTTACTCATGCATTAAATACAACCAATAAAACCTAGTACACATCGGTTCATGTTTCCTAAGACGTTCAAGCATGTTACCATTTGGAGATCTGCCAGTTTTCTTAAGCCTAACATTGAAATCATTCATCCAATACAACCATAAACAAGTAATCAACACATAATCAATATCTAGGTTTCATTAGATCTAAGCAAACACAAGATAAATCTAGCCTAGCATGGTGGAATTAAGACAAGCACAAGATATAGACAACCAACACATAGACATATTGATTGAATTAAAAGAACATTTATCTCAATAGCACATGTAAGCATTCAAGGGTTGAAAACCCTTGAAAAGCTGTAAAATTCGTATATGGTTCGGCCTTAGGGTTTCTCCAAACTTGTTCCTCTCAATGAATGAAAATTAGAAAACTATATATAGATATTAGAGGCTGACGGCGTCAAGAACAACCTTGTGACGCCGTCATCTCGCCGCCAAAATAATCCTCGGACTGCCTTGATCTACATTTGACGCCGTCATGTTGTCCACTTTTGCAGGTCGTCACGCATTTAACTCTTGACGCTCTACTTTGTGACGCCTTCATTTCTGTATTGGGCCGTCATGATCTTTACTCTTGACGCCGTCAAATTCTTCCTCTTGACGCCGTCACACACTGTTCCCAGCATGGAAAATTAAGTCTTTGCCGTTTTCTTTACTTTTATGCTCCAAAAACGTCCGAATTGCTTCCTTTTCCACATTTCACTCCCAAAGTACCTAAAATCACAAAAGGGACGATTTAGGGCAATATTTGATCAAATAAATTCAATTCCGGGCTTAAATGACCCCCTAAAAATGGATCATTTTTCGCCTCATCATATACCCTTACACTTGAGATTTGCTTGTCCTCAAGCAAATGCGCTTTTATTCTAAACAAAATACAAGTTAGGGGTCATTTAACACTAATATAAAAGTAATTACAACAAATAATCGTTCCACTAAAGACCAAAGACAAGCATGGAGGTCATATACTAGCACCTCACAAATAGTGTTTAGATACTCACATCTCTCGGGTGTAATAAAGTATAAATTACAATATGGAAACGGAAGATATCTCTCACTACCTGTCATAGCAAAATATATTACCATAGGCTTGGGAAAGGATCAAACCTCCACCACATGGCGTAAGCACCTAGGATAAACTATCAAAGAGGTCTTTTAAAGGGTTGTAACGTTAGGTGTAGGGATATGAAATACACGGTTTTGTTGGATATAGATAGTCTTTGCTGGTGGCGAGTTAACAAACTTGGTTAATTACATGTACAATATGGCGTTGCTAAGCCAAGACTAGACTCGACTTAAGCTAATAAATGAAAAAAAACAAAAACATAAAATGAACATAGAATAAAAAAAGGATGGTAGTCTGTATGTTTTTTTTCTCTTTTTCTTTTTCTCTTTTTTTCTTTTCTTTTTCTTGATTTTTCGATTTTTTTTTTCTTTTTTTTTTTTTTCTTTTTTTTTTGTGCATACACTCTTACCCTACCATCCAAAATAATACATCATAGGGAATGAACATTCCCCTTGCACTTGAATCTTTACATACTTTACAATAAATACTAATCTAATGACTCGAATTAAGAAAATCAAAACACTTGGAGTACTTTTAAGATTAACGTACATATGTGGGTAATAATATGATGTTCTTCCCCATTACTCCATAAAATAAGTACTTTACCCATGAGTCCCAATCGTCCCAAAACAATATGTACAAGGATATGACTCGACTTAGCAACCATGTAATCAATTAGATAATTAACTTAGGGTTTAACAAATAACAATAGCGCACTAAAAATGAGTGCATACACGGAAGGCTAAGGCGATTTGGGTGTACATTTAAGTGGGGTGTAACAAATTCTTCCTTTAAGTAAAATGCTTAAAGTTAGAAACGAAAAGATAGGCTCGAAGGGGTGTACTAGGGGTTTCGTGTACTAAAAATGAGTACAACGCTAAGGGTGTGGGAAAAATTAGTTGACTTAACAAGCCAAGTAATATGACTTAAATGGTCAAGTAATTATGATACGGGTTTAACACAAGGGTGATTCTAATGCCTCTTATCATGTAGTAAATCCTACCACACGAATGTAGTCTCACTAGCGGTCTCGGGATGCATCACTAACGCAAGTTCTAGAATCTAAATGCTACCGGTACACTCATAAGCACTAATAGTAAATGTTTTCCCTATCAAATCTAAAGGCGAACCTCACATATTTGAGTGGAAAATTTTTCTGAATAGTATGGTTATGTGCTAGTCATACAATCTCCTATCCATGAGACGCTTGCTATGGCTAAAGTTTCACTCTTAAATGTTGTAAAAAATTTTAAATTTGGCGCTAAAATTGCACTAACAAGTGTTTCTCATAGTTTTATTACACATCTACCATCAAACAAACAAACTCAAGCGAAAGTGTATCTGTAAGGTATCATCATTTTACCCTCCCCTTACACTTAGGATGAACATTGTCTCCAGTGTTCAAGTAAAGAATGTAAAAGTGAAATAGTAAAAAGAATGAAATCAAATACTCCCCTGATTCGCTCGGTATGGATAATAAGGTGGCCAGGTTAGATCTTCCTCCAAGAAAATGAACAATCAAAGCTTCCCTTCCAGAAAAATAAATCATCTTCTTGTCATACATAACCTGTAAATCCTGAGAAAACAGACAAAGCAACCTCGCATAAAATCGGCGGCAATCTACATAAGTTACTAAATCCTAAAAAACAAAATAAGATATAATGCTTGTGGAATGAAGTTTGCAGATTACCTGTAGATTATAAAACTTAATAATTCCACAAAAACTTTAAAACTCCGTTAGAAAAACAAAACTGGTAAAATTTCCAGATTTTTACACGTGACGCCGTCAAGAGCAAGCTCATGACGCCGTCAGAAGTGACCTGCAGAAATTCTTATGTTAAGTTTCCGGAAAATTTCTGGAAAAACTTGGTCCTACTTCCTGGAAAATCCTGCAAAACTTCATTATGACTCAATACAAGCATTTGACTCTAACAAATACAAATATACATGTTCACTTAATATTGTGGAGAATCATGATCGGTTTGTTTCGTAAAAACATATTTGGGGTTTCCCCTTACACTTATCTTTTGCAAAAATACCTTTAGGTGAAGTTATGACTAGGCCAAAACAACAAAGTAAAGTATTTCCACTCTTTAGTTTAGAAACATGATCTACCAACAATAAAAATAAAGCATGCATACGGAAGCAAATAACAAACAAACAAAATAAAAATCATACAAAATCATGGGTTGCCTCCCAAGAAGCGCTTTTCTTTATTTACGAGTCTTGTAGCTAGACTCAAGGTCATGGGTTACTACGTGACCTCATCGTTGGTTTCACTTTCTGATTGTAAATGTTCTTTGTAGAAACCAACAACCTTTTTCTCAATCGCTCCTATAATCCTATGGGCAAATTCCTTATCGACTTTATACTTTGGCCCTAGAGCCAAGCAATCTTTGTAGAAAAGACTCCTCTTTTCCCATACATAATCCATGCCCTTTTTCTTATCCTCTTCATTGATGTCCTCAAAAGCACCAACGTTATCCTTATCAAATCGGGATATAAAGCGAAATTCTTTCATTCTATTAGGCATCCTATAAGTGATCTTATCGGTGTTACTTGCAACTCGGATTGTCCCTTCTATCTCATCATATTCTAACTTTGACTCCTCAACAAACGGTTTGCCAAACACAACATTGGACAATCGACAATCAATAACATTAGCAAGATCTTCCACAATCATAAAGTCGGTAACAAAAGTGAAATTCTTGACAAAGACATGTAGACCTTTAACTCTCCCGACAAAGTTACAAACTCCACCGGGGTATTTGGGATCTCTTCTAGGTTCAAGTCTTGTTTTCACTATATCATTATAAACACTTGAGGACATAATGTTGATCGGAGCTTTGAAGTCAATGTAAGCATTGTCAACTTGTCCATACCCAATCATACATGGTATCTTAGCATTCTTAGGGTCACCTCTTTTTATCTTAGGTTCGATTATAGTAAAAGGAGATCGCGGGTTATCAATAAGATTATTATAATATGCAATCTCCTCCTTAGTGGGGTATAGATTAAAATAATCATTTAGCTTCGGATCTATTTCCCCCTCTTCAAGTTCCTCAACGACATTCACAAAATCATTAGGCCCTAGGTCCTCATTTGAATACAAGGCGGTCGCTAGGTCACTAAATGCATGGTCGAGCTCAACCTTAATCAACCTATTTGTAACACCCCCAATTCATGGTTGCAGCGGAATTCAAACTGGGTGTTACTGAACGGCACAATAGTCACAATAATAGAAAACGAACTCCAATTGAGTTGTTTTTAAAAGATTTATCATTCAAATTATATAAATATCAGAGATTACAAAATGAGGTCCCAATTGGTTCCATGTTTACAAATCACATTTAGTGAGTTTTCGAATGATAATAAAATTTATAGCCCTCTTAAGTATCTGTGTCCTTCTGTGCCATCCTTGATCGTCATGAACCTGAAATACATGCTTGAGAGGTCAACACAAAGGTTGAGTGATATTCATAGAGTTTGTTTAATGTTTGAACACAATATGTTGGTAGTGTAAGCTGAAGACTCACACCAATGTTTGAAAAACAAAACAGGTAGGCTACGTTATTATACGCCCATAAAATGTATTATGACGCCAAAACGTTAACGTGTACCAATATCGATCGGCAGATTTATCCCGGTAGGTACTTTGCTAACATACATAAATCTCAAATATTAGTGCATTTGTTTGAACTTAGTCAATACAAATGGGATTCGTCAATCCCAATAGGCCTATTCACAATATTCGCGCTCACTATTGCTAGTGATTAAATGGTTCATAATAAAGGATCTCGGTTTAGCAAGGCTGGTACTTAGTGATAATAAAACAATCAGGCAAGCATACAATTTAAAAACATTGTGCTCGGTTAAAAATAGCATGTATTCCCCCCAAGGGTTTGTAAAACAATTAAGTAATGGAAAGTGGGGCTATGAACTCACCTTGAGTTGGATGATGTATAATGAGAATGATGAATATGCCATAAGAACTTCTACGAGCAACCTAGAATAATTGTTGTAACTTAGGTTTGGAATAATGTCTAAGGAAACATAAACATGCCAATATATGTATCTTGCATCTAGTCCATGATGTGGTATGATGTATAATGTAAGTCTTTGAAAGAAATGATTCATGAAACATGTATGTTTATATATCGTTTACTACCGTTCGGGCCGACATAATTCAAAAGTCATGTTAGTAAGCGTTCGAGGAGCCAGGACACTTTAATTCGTAAATCCACAACTCATCTCGACGGCTTACATAATGAACTCCTCACATGAGGCTCCCTACTATTGTAGTAGTTGATAAAATATATAGATATAAGTTTCGATCCGAAAAGTTACATTTCCGATATTTGAATAAACTTAGGAAAGTTTATTATTACATGAAGATTGTTATTAGGGTATGTTTCATATAACTTGTATGACCATTTTTCTTTGTAATATCTCAAGGTTCCTTTTTAAGTGAAGTAGATCCAAATTGCTTGTTCAAGTTCTTGCTAATTCCTTGTTTCATGTTTTCGCCTAAGTAAGCTTGTATGGTCATTTCGTCATGGCCTTGCCATGACCTTTGGTCCTTGTTCCATGGTCATGAGACTCAACCTTGGCTCTAGCCATGGTTGTGGTCTTGATTATAGGTCATAAGACCTCTTGTTCCTTTTAAAGTATAACCATAATATAGTGACTTATATATATGTAAATAGCTGTTAAGAAACTGAGAAATATCTCACTCAGAAAGCGTTTTCAAGGCTCAAGTTTCTTTATTCCTGAACGAAAACGTGATTCCGGACAACTTTCATGTTTTAACTTTTTCATGAATCGGACCAGAAATGCCTCTTTTTGCGTGTTTAATGTTTCTGTAACAGAAGGTATTTGGCAGCTTTGCCGCAAAGTTTTGGTAACTTCAAATCGTCATAACTTTTGACTCGTATACTCGTTTTAGGTGGTTCAAATTGCTACGGTTTCCTTGTTAGGTCCTCTACTACAATATTTAATAATCCAATATCATATTTTTACCATTTTGATCAGGTCTTACCAAGAAAATCACTAGTTTACTTGTTTTAATAACTTGTTTTAACAATCAATAACAATAACTTGTTTTGCTCACTTTTATACATCATGGACATGAATACAAGACATAATATAGCACAAATAATATGTAAATAACATGATAATGATATTTAACAAGAAGTATGTTAGGGTTTGCTTACAACTTTTGGCTTTCTACAAGAAAGGTAAGTAACATGTAAGGTACGGACTTTGATTGAACTAGGATCTCTAGCTTCCAACTTCTCTAATCTCTTGACACCAACTTGTGACTACTTGAGAAGGCACTTGAAGTTTCTACAAGACACTTCTTGTGTGGATGGAGGATCACCAAAGGATGGAAGAAACAAGGACTTTGGATCAATCAAAGCTTTACTAGAGCTTTGGATTTGATATGGAACTTGTATTCTTGAATAATACTTGAAGTAGAGAGAAAATCATGAATGTGTTTGTGTTTGTGATGGTATGAACGACCAAAAAGGGGAGGGGAGGGTTTTATAGTGTGTTGAGGAGGTTAGTTTACTTAGGAAATGTGGCTAAAAAGGTTACACATGATGCCTAATGGCTTAAATGGCTAAGAAAGCTACACATGATGCATAGTTGGTTGTTTTTAGGCCATATACTTTCCAAGGCTCATCACCAAGCCAACAAGGCCTTGGTGATTCACTTATACACGTTCATGCACAAGGGAGGTGGGCTAGGTGGATGATTCTTGACCTTATATAAGTTACGGAGTGAGTTTAGTCCCGAGAATCGCTAACGGTAAACTGTTAAGTCACGAAACGTAAACCGGGTATCGTAAAAAATACGAAACTTGGAAGAATGGTTAAACATGTCATTATACTCCATAATAAAATATAAAATGAGTGGTAGGTTCCATTGGGTGGTAAAACCCTGCTAAAACTGGAAACACGGGTCTAAAACGCGTAATACGTAAAACGTACGAATATTGCGTAAAATTGAGAAAAGTAAAATGTTACTTTTCTAATATGATATAATTGATTTAAAAAGACTTATAATGTCTAGACTGGGCTCAGTCCAGTGTCGGTTGGGGTATTAAATGTCTTTTAGACATCAAACCGTAAGCCTAAAAATCACGAAATGACTTATAAAATCAAGGAATGATTTTTAGTCAATGGAGGAGGGAAAAATATGTTGACTTTTTCTAATAAGTTGAAAACTCAAATAGTCTTAGAAACGCGGTGCAGGTATAGGCTAAGGTTACGGCTGAGTAAAAACGCTTAAAACTGAAAATTCCAGTTTTTCACGGCCGAGGTTTATTTTGGTCATGTTTTTCTCAGTCATGATTTATTCTCAAATAAATCATGAGTGTGTCAAACATTTTTCTGATACGTGGAAAATTAATGCGACCGAATTTCGTTGTACGTAGAATTTCTGAATGACGTTTTACCCTAAAACGTGTAATTCCGTGTAATTCCTTAATAACTTTCATGAAAATGAGCTTATGAAAGTTAAACTTTTAATTTGCCATGGAAATGATTTATCACTCGAGCCCAAGAAATAAAAATCAAATTTCGGAAAAATTTTCAGGAAAAATGAATAGTAAAAGTGAATAGTGAAATTTTCCGAGAAAAGTAATTATCCTGAAAAATGCGAATTGTTACAGTCTCTACCCCTTACGAGGAACTTCGTCCCGAAGTTCTTTGTGTGTCATATGTTGGAGTGGTGTCAATGAAAAGGTGTGGTTACTTATGAGGACTAAAGTTTGGGATTACCGGTGATGTAATTTGATTTGTCATTTCAGTGTATGGCGTAGGATGAGGCTTACTTTTATGTAGGAAAGGTATGGTAATAGTCGAATATCAAAGGAAATTGATATAGCAGTCGAATATTAATAGGAATTGAGATAGTAATTGCAATCATAGCCTAGTAGGTAATCGGTTGTTGTACCTAGTGTTTATTGACTTCATACTTATGTTATTTCGGATACAAATAAGCCCACTTGTTTATAATTCTTTATTTATATAGAGAGGCATCCCAAACAATGTAAATAGGGGAATATAAACTTATGGTTCGGTGATTTACAATTTCTTTATTTAAATGAAAAGGCATCCCAATTCATTCAAATAATTATAAATCATCCTACTTAATAATTCCCAACACAACATTCATACTTAGCCGGTGATTTACAAGGTAGTGTATTACGAGATGATACTGGTGTTCCAAAAGTGCAAGATGAATATTCAATCTTGTAAAGCTGATGAGCGTGCTTGTGGTGTAACTATGGATGATTTGAGCTTTAAAAGTGCATCAAGATCTGTTAATGAGCTTGTGTTTGTAACGGTTGTGAAGATAATGATGTGATATGTTGATGAACAAAAGTGTGTAGTGTATGCTTAACATTAATACTCTTAGGTATAGATGTTGAGTTTGCTTTAAAAATCTTAAGAGATTTTAAAAGTTTATGATGGAATGGTATCCTTAGGACCTAAACAGGATAGTACTTCTATAGGATGAAGAGAAGAATTGATAACTATCCCAAGATAGTAGTTCGGATTATCTCATAAATGAAAATTTTCAAGAATGAAATTAGATAATACAAATAAGGTGTTAAGATTTTGCTGAGTGGTAAGGCACTATCGTGTCTCTAGATCGTTTTAATGTCTTCTGGTGGTTTATCATGTTCAAGTAGGAAATCAACCTAAACATAACCCTAGTACAACTACTCTCAGTATTTGAAAATTTTAAGTCGAATATAGTTAGTCAGACTATATTCCACTGTCCCTAGGTTAAATATAGGTAACTAGTCTATATTTAGCCAAGGTTCGATAAAATTTTCAAATACCTAAATTAGGTATACTTGTGATATGTCCGTTGCTTTCGGGATACTGTCCACTAAACAAAGGCGATGTCAAACCATTCAGTTGCAAGTCCCGTCCATACAAGACTTGTAACGTATGTTTTCATATTCCATTGCATAGAAGATAGTAAGGGTAGGTACGTAGGGAAAGGAAGTTTTAAGTAGTTCTAAAATAGAACATACTTGGCCAGGATCACGAACTTTTAATAATGAAGGTTTCAGAAGAAAACTTTGATGAATGTAGGGCTGAAATTCAGCTTTTGTAGGTGATGGATTAGTTTGTCCTTTAGAAATCTCATATTTCTTATTTAGAAATCGATAGGTTGTGACGGGTTTTTGATGTCATATGAAATGATATTGATGATGTGATGGAATGATTCTAGAGACCATTGCACAAAACACAATGTCTCGGAAGTAGGTTAGACCATTGTGTAATTCACAATGTCTGGGAAGTAGGTTAGACCATTGTGTGACTCAAAACATTTGAGAAATGGTTAAGACCATTGTATAATACAATGTCTGGAAAATAGAAAAGACCATCGTAATTCGTTACAATATCTTGGACATAAAATGTTGGAGTAGGAACATGATTGGGAGAATGTAGTTGTGCCGAAATGCCCTAGAATAGGCATACGCAGATATGTTTAGTCCCTTGTTTAGATAAATGATTGAAAATAAAACGAGTTTATATATCAATATACTAATGCTTACGGGGAAATGCTCAAAATGGGTATATATGAATATACTAATATGTTTGTGTATCATAACATGCTTACTAAGTCCATAATCGTCTGGAGGATGGAAGATACGGAGAGCGGAAGGCTATAAAATGTTTTTGCTTGTACATGTGGTTATAGTTTAGGTCTCAATTAGACCCATTTCTCTATAACCATGGCTCTGGTACCAATCTGTAACACCCCCAATTCATGGATGCAGCGGAATTCAAACTGGGTGTTACTCGACGGCACAATAGTCACAATAATAGAAAACGAACTCCAATTGAGTCGTTTTAAAAGATTTATCATTCAAATTGTATAAATATCAGAGATTACAAAATGAGGTCCCAAATGGTTCCATGTTTACAATTTACATTAAATGAGTTTTTGAATGATAATAAAATTTATAGCCCTCTTGAGTATCCGTGTCCTTCCGTGCCATCCTTGATCGTCATGAACCTGAAATACATGCTTGAGAGGTCAACACAAAGGTTGAGTGATATTCATAGAGTTTGTTAAATGTTTGAACACAATATGTTGGTAGTGTGAGCTATGGACTCACACCAATGTTTGGAAAACAAAACAGGCAGGCTACGTTATTATACGCCCATAAAATGTATTATACACGTTAACGTTATGGTGTCATAAGCTTAGTGTATAATACATTTTATGGGCGTATAATAACGTAGCCTGCCTGTTTTGTTTTCCAAACATTGGTGTGAGTCCATAGCTCACACTACCAACATATTGTGTTCAAACATTTAACAAACTCTATGAATATCACTGAACCTTTGTGTTGACCTCTCAAGCATGTATTTCAGGTTCATGACGATCAAGGATGGCACGGAAGGACACGGATACTCAAGAGGGCTATAAATTTTATTATCATTCAAAAACTCATTTAATGTAAATTGTAAACATGGAACCATTTGGGACCTCATTTTGTAATCTCTGATATTTATACAATTTGAATGATAAATCTTTTAAAACGACTCAATTGGAGTTCGTTTTCTATTATTGTGACTATTGTGCCGTCGAGTAACACCCAGTTTGAATTCCGCTGCATCCATGAATTGGGGGTGTTACACTATTAAGCTCCCTAAGTTCCCTAATCTCACTCTCAATTTGTTCACATAACACAGCCACTTCTCTAGGGGAAAGGGGTGGATTCGCATTTTCCATAATGGTCAACGGAATAGTCCATGAATTTAATTTACTAAGAAAAGGCACGAAGAAAAAGATAGACTAAAGAAAACCTAAAAATAAAAATAAAATCTTACTAGAAAGGAATCTAGCAAGTAGACCTAATAAAAAGAGATTCTAACCTAGACAATAACAATTCCCCGGGCTGCGGCGCCAAAAACTTGATACGTGGGAATTGCACCAGGCTTTACCTCTCGAGGGATCTCGAGAAGCTTACAACCCCACCAGGCAGTGTACCTGATCGTTGTAGTATAGTATAGTGACAAGTACCGGGGGATTGATCGTTCAGCTAGGAATAGTGTCGCTAGGATTAGAAAACCTAAATACTAGTTCTAGAGATGAGGGATGATTCTTTTTGTATTTTTTTTTATATTTTTAAGAAAGCAAATTAAAATCTCGGGTTTGAAGGATTTGGGCGGAATTAGTTGCTAGTCAACTAACCCAATACTAAGATGCAATCAAAATAAAATACTAAAAATGAAAATAAACTAATTCAAACTAAGGTTGTGAACAATAAGTGGGAGAAATGTGTTTACTTAGATTTCACTACTCCCTAGATATCTTTTACACGTTAATTACTTGTTATAGTTGCGTGGATGACGGATTGTATTCCTTAATACCATTCATGGGGTGGCGTACTTACTTCCCCAATCCTATGAGTGCCTACTTCACTCCTATGTCGAGCCTGCAAGAAGCTCCTAACATGGGATCATTAGAATTTACTCATGCATTAAATACAACCAATAAAACCTAGTACACATCGGTTCATGTTTCCTAAGACGTTCAAGCATGTTACCATTTGGAGATCTGCCAGTTTTCTTAAGCCTAACATTGAAATCATTCATCCAATACAACCATAAACAAGTAATCAACACATAATCAACATCTAGGTTTCATTAGATCTAAGCAAACACAAGATAAATCTAGCCTAGCATGGTGGAATTAAGACAAGCACAAGATATAGACAACCAACACATAGACATATTAATTGAATTAAAAGAACATTTATCTCAATAGCACATGTAAGCATTCAAGGGTTGAAAACCCTTGAAAAGCTGTAAAATTCGTATATGGTTCGGCCTTAGGGTTTCTCCAAACTTGTTCCTCGCAATGAATGAAAATTAGAAAACTATATATAGATATTAGAGGCTGACGGCGTCAAGAACAACCTTGTGACGCCGTCATCTCGCCGCCAAAATAATCCTCGGACTGCCTTGATCTACATTTGACGCCGTCATGTTGTCCACTTTTGCAGGCCGTCACGCATTTAACTCTTGACTCTCTACTTTGTGACGCCTTCATTTCTGTACTGGGCCGTCATGATCTTTACTCATGACGCCGTCAAATTCTTCCTCTTGACGCCGTCACACACTGTTCCCAGCATGGAAAATTAAGTCTTTGGCGTTTTCTTCACTTTTATGCTCCAAAAACGTCCGAATTGCTTCCTTTTCCAGATTTCACTCCCAAAGTACCTAAAATCACAAAAGGAACGATTTATGGCAATATTTGATCAAATAAATTCAATTCCGGGCTTAAATGACCCCCTAAAAACGGATCATTTTTCGCCTCATCAACAGACTGTTGCTTCATTGTATTGAACTTCGAGATCTTCTAAAGAGTGTTTTAGTTTGTTTGGCCTGAGCAATGTTTGGAGGAATACCACGACTGATCCGGTGTTAAGACGTCGAAACAATGCTAGTACGGGGAGGGTTATATTTTTAATATATACGCATCTTTTTTCTGTTCTTGAATTTTTGGTCGTACTATTGTTTCTTTTTCAGTCATGGGTGTATTTGATTTTATGACAATGCCAAGCTGGAACGGAACCGTGCTTCGTGAGGAGCCTCATAATTAAGATACGACAATTCTTGATCGGAACACTAGTCATTCATTGGAGAGATCATTGTGCAAGGAGGATACGTCTTTGTTCCTGATCCTTCTGCAACGAAGTTAATTAAACATAACTGACTCACTAATGGTATTATTTCCATCATTGAGAACACACTAGTAGAGGTTATCTTTTTTACGTTCGGAGGTAGCGGGCCATCCGTAGTTGTTTTGTTCCTCCCTAGCTGTAGATTTGCTATACAATGTTTGTAGAACCCTGTAAAAATTTCTTGTAATTAAATCATTAATAAATATATAATCTTTCGTTATCGTTTCTAATTCCCATTTTCTCGGAAAAATTTGAAATTTTTCTTATTATATTATTTTGGCGATTTTCACAAAATAATATAATTCACGAAATGACAGAATTAATCCTCGACACGTTACACGAAACTTAAACTTTGCATTTAATCCTAAACCTAAATCCTAATCCTAATTATATTTATTAAATATAATTAAAATTTCCTAATCACTAAATTAACACAACCGGACCCTTAATTAACTTCGGCCCACTTCACGTTTACTATTCATAAGCCCACCAAATCAAGGCCCAACTTCTAAATCTAATTAGTTTTCATCCGATCGACATAGCTAAACACCCTCCAAAACGCATCGTTTATTCCCAAATCTTGCACACGACCTATATATTTTATTTTCTCATCTCGTTAACCTACTAGCCAACAATTAGTGTGTCAAGTCTCACGTTCCTACGTTGAGTGTTGATACGTTTATAAGAGGCAAAGCATTCGACATTAGCAAACCCAAATCGATTTAGACTATATTCAAAACTTAACCGTTTTGAATCTAGTTTGTTTCTAAACATTCCTAATATTATTCCTAAGATGATTTTATGCTCAAATGTTAAGGATGATCAAGTATGTACAAGTGGTAAACGGTTTGTGAATCGTATGTATGTATATAAACTTGGTCGACATAGGGCATGAATCACCCCAACATTCTCCTCATTATGTGCTCTCACAACACCTTCTAAAAACAATATAAAACATTACCTAGAGCTAGTTACTGACATGCAATAGTGTACTAAGAGTTTACATTGAAACTTTCTACTAAACGATATATATATTTGTAATATATGTACGTTCATTGCATGCATACTTCTCTTATTCTTTCACACACTTATTCACTTCAATAATTTGAACTTCGAACCATTCTCAAAGACTTACAAGTCATTGGTGTAGTAATTGGAAGCAAAGAAAGGAAATTTGGTTGAAATATTATATAACGTTTGGGTTATATAGCTTAGACGTGATTTCTTGTGTTCCTTTTCTATCTATCTCGACTCTTAATCACCTTAAAGGTGTTTGTAAGTTTCTTGCACTCGTTTTTAATCCATTTTACACGTTAATAATTGTTCATGCACTTTGTTTAATTTATTTCGAACGTATACACTTTGCACATGAATCACACGTATATATTTGTTCTTAGTACACGAAACGTGATTAGCCTCTATCTTGGAAGGCCTAGGAATCACGTAGCACCCACCATTCACTCTAGTTGTAACGTTTCAAGCATATCACGTATCTATTTTAAATTGCATCCATCGATTGAAATATAATAAAAACACTTAGTAAAATTTTGCAAGTTTTCAAGTTATAAAACCGGTTCAACCATGTCACAAAACGAGTCTATAACTTGAAATTTCGTTTAACAATAGTACTATATTTTTTCACGACGCCATAGACCACCTAGCAAATTAACAATTTCATATAAACAACTTGTAAAAATAATCGCGTTTTGACATCTTAAACGATCCATTTTGAAAGTACATAAACCGGATTTCAAAACCAAAATTCATATAAAAATTCTTATGTTTGTCGAGTGGGCTAAATTCAAGCCCATTAAGAAACTAAAATCCGTAAGCCCACTGGGCCTATAAGAAATGTTTTTAGAATCATAAAAATGACCCAAAGCCAAGCCCAAAACTTTTTCTATGTCCTCGCCTCCAAAAATCTTAACGGGCCTTAGTTTAAATCGTTCCAGGCCCATAAGCTATAAAAATAAGCTTTTGAATAAATAAGCAGTTAAAATAAGCTTTATACTTAATAAATAAGCTTCGGAAAATTTTTGGAAAGTTTCATAATCACTTTTGTAAATTTGGACTAAAAATGTAACGCGACGACACCTAGAAGGACTAAATGTGTAAATATTGAAAATAAAGGACTAAACCTGTAAATACAGAAATCTAAGGTTAAAATGTGATAAAAATAAATATTATAAGGTTAGTATTGATTATTGGACAAAGTAGAGGACTATAGTTGAAAAATATATAAAAAGGACTAACGGTGTAACGCAAGTATCGTTAGTATAAAAATGGTAAAATTGGAAAAGGAGACAAGGACTAAACGTAACTTATTTATCATTCTTATTTATTTTCTATTTTTCGTCAATTTATTTCATATCATGTTTAAGCTTTATTTTTATTTATATATATATTATTAACTTAACGTTAATAATATATATAACGATAGTTAAAAAGTTGAGGTTTTACTTACGATTAAAAAGGAAAAACTTCGATGGATAATTTTAAAAATCATATTTTGTCATATCATGCATATCACAATATTTTCACTGCACATCACTTAATCGTCATAACGAATATCTAATATTCGTCATTTTCTTTTATAATTACTGAATAGTTTTTCGTCAAGTTCTTAGATAAATTTATTTATCAGGTTGTATTTCGAAGCCGTTTTCATAAAATTCGTCCGACTTTATTTTCTTCGTTTTCAGTATCAATCAAGGTGAGTCATAGCCTCACATTTAATTATTTTCAAAACTCCGTGAGGGGGATACATGTTATAAATAGATCGCAAGTATTTTTCTGTATGCTTTCCTGACTGATATATGCCTAAGTTAGCTATTGCCAAAAAACCCTTATTCATGAGCCATTAATCACTGCGGTGAACGCGAATATAATGAATAGATCTATTTAAGGTTTGACAGTCTGTCCCATTAATACTTGACGGAATGCCATTATGCATGTGGTTAGTCGTATTAGTCGTGATAATTATATTTGAGTAAAAATAGGAACTGGCAAATCACCTATTACACGAGGGCAAATTTATCACTGATTTGATAAACACCCGCCGTTTACGGTATTTGTTAACGTTTGCGTGTCATGAGACTTAGTGCAATATATGAACTGCAATATTAATGTTTTCAAACTGATTGTATTTTCCAATACAATCTTGTTTGTGTATCAAAATGATTATTAAATTCAAACTCTATGATTTCACTCAACAATTTTGTTGACTTTTAAGCATGTATCTCAGGTATTTAACAGGGGAAGCAAGCATAGAACGGGCGGCAAAAATCTTCAAATTATGTTTCTTTTATTTCAATAATGATGTAAAATAAATGATGTTTGATTTAGTTCAAAACATCAAGTTTTTATAATACTCTGATAAGGACCTATTGTATTTCAAATATTTATAAACGAAATTATGTTTTAAAACGTCTCTTCGAGTCGTTTTCTATCATTATGACTTCGATCCTCACCGTAACACCCTAATTTCTATTCCGCTGCCGCATTTCAAATTAGGGGGTGTTACAAATTGGCATCAGAGACTGATGAGGTGAAAAATGATCCGTTTTTAGGGGGTCATTTAAGCCCGAATCCGAATTTATTTGATCAAATATTGCCCTAAATCGTTCCTTTTGTGATTTTAGGTACTTGGAGAGTGAATTCTGGAAAAGAAGCCATTTTGGACGTTTTTGGAGCATAAAAGTGAAGAAAACGACAAAGTCTCAATTTTCCATGCTGGGAACAGTAGGTGACGGCGTCAAACCTCAAGAATTAAAATCCGTAGTTCATGAAGGCGTCAAGAGTTTTCCTGACGGCGTCAAAACCCCAAGAATTAAAATCCGTAGTTGATGACGGCGTCACACACAGGGCGTCAAGAGTAATTTGTGTGACGGCCTAGGCCTTGACGGCGTCAGAAGTAGATCAAGGCCGTCCGAGGAAGTATTTGGCGGCGAGATGACGGCGTCACACCTTTGTTCTTGACGCCGTCATCCCTATTTTCCTATATATAGTTTTCTAGTTTTTCACATTTAGAAAGAGAAGTTTTGGGAGAAACCCTAAAGACGATTTTGGTGTAACTTTACAGGTTTTTCAAGGGTTCCAACCCCTTGATACCTTGCATGATTAATCAAGATAAGTGTTCTTCTAATTCAATCAATATGTCTATGTGTTGGTTGTCTATATCATGTTCTTGTCTTAATTCTATCATGCTAGGCTAGATCTCCTTTGTGTTTGCTTAGATTTAATGAAACCTAGATATTGATTATGTGTTGATTACTTGTTTATTCTTGTTGTGGATGAATGATTTATATGTTAGGCTTAAGAAAACTGGCAGATCTCCAAATGGTAACATGCTTGAACGTCTTAAGAAACATGAACCGAGGCGTACTAGGTCTTTATTGGTTGTATTTAATGCATGAGCCACTATTTACAATCCCTATAGTTGTGCTGGGCATGGTGTAGGAGGAGATAAGAGCTCATAGAATTGGGGAGTTATGTATGCCACCCCATGAATGGTATTAAGGAATACAATCCGTCATCCATGCAATTATAACAAGTAATTAACGTGTAAAAGATATCTAGGGAGTAGTGAAATCTAAGTAAACACATTTTCTCCAATTACTGCTCACAACCTTAGTATAATTTAGCTTATTTTCATTTTTAGTATTTTATTTTGATTGCATCTTAGTTTTGGGTTAGTTGAATAGCAACTAATTCCGCCCACTCTTCTAGAACCCGAGAATTTTAATTGCTTTCTAAAAAATATAAAAACACAAAAATAATCATCCCTCACCTTTAGAACTAGTAATTAGGCTTTCTAATCCTAGCGACACTATTCCTAAGCTGAACGATCAATCCCCCGGTACTTGTCACTATACTATACTACAACGATCAGGTACACTGCCTGGTGGGGGTTGTAAGCTTCTCGAGATCCCTCGAAAGGTAAAGCCTGTTGCGATTCCCACGCATCAGAGACATAGTTATAGAGAACCAAATGTTTTCAAACATTGAACTATAACCACACTTTCAAACAAATTAAATTTTCATCATATAAATTTTTGCCCGCCGTACCTGCTTGCTACAGCACTCCGTAAGTTAATCATTAAGCTATGATATTTTGATTATGATATGTTAAAATTTTATGATAATAAATTCTTATTCTGCGCTATTTATGAATTGTTACAGTATTGTGTCAATATGAGTATGTTCGACTCCGACTCTTATATTTCCGTCGCGTCCGTTACTTCGCCTGTTTATCGTTCTACTTTTGTACCTGACGCTGTTTCCAAAAAAACAGAACCTTTCGAGCAAGACGAAATTGCTACAACGCCTGAGAATCCCAATGCTTTTGTTTTATCGACAGTTCGACACCATTACCACGTCATGATTTCAATTCATATGCACCCGATCACCTACTCAACCTTTTTAGCCAAACTTATCCGTATAATTTTCACCCAAGAGAACAAATCCCTGAGGAAGATATACCTACATCCAGCCACCTTCGTATTTCTGATTCTATTTCTCCATTTTCACCATCATTACCCTATCCGCCTGGTTTTACTCCCCTAGCTCATATCAATGAAACTGGCGAGAGTGCTAGGATGGAAATTCCCTCTACCCTTTCACCTTCTGTAGTAGTGACGCGATTGGAGCATCACGAAGATCAGATAGAATCACTTCTTCAGATGATTGATTATTCATCTTTCGATCATTCAGATACTACCCACAACACCTTACATAACCTTATAGCCGATAGGATAGAGTTGCAGCAGGGGTTAGCTCAGATACATTCGGATATCTCTGAGACACGTTCTTTCGCGATATCGTTGCGAAGAGAGGGACAAAACCGTACTTGGGAAGCCCAGCTTGCACACCGAAGAGCAGATACATTGGAAAACATTGTAGGAGATATGCAGATGCAACATCATACCGAGATGCAAGAGCTCCGAACTCAGATCTTAGAGATGGGAGGACATGTGGACATACCTAATCATTAGAGACAGTTAGTATTTGTACTAGTAATAAGGCATTCAAGCCTGCCGCATGTGGCATTTAATAAGCTTGTATCGTTTTGTTATAACAACTCAACTGATTAAGTTATTAATGTTATGCTGTTGGTTTTGATATTACTATATACAAATGTTAACTTATGCTTATGGTTGTTCATGTGTATTATAATTGCATCTAACATATCGGAATGATTATGACTGTTGTATCGAAATAAAAACTACATATGATGCCCAATTATTATTAAGACTCATAATTATTTATTTCACTACTTCACAAGAACCTTTAAACAAGTTGTTGTTTAAAATTCTAAATGCTATATTTTTGTATTATTGATAGAAAAATGGAGCATGCAAGTAGCGAAAACTCTAACCCGGAAGTGATCATGACCCCCACTGAGGTTCAAAGAATGATTGCTGAGGGAATATCTGCAGCTCGTGAAGCGGATCGTTTGAATAATACCAATGGTGCAAATCGTGAAGCTAATATAATTACTCCGCGTAATTGTACTTACAAGGATTTCATGACTTGCAAGCCAACAAACTTCAAAGGAATTGAAGGAGTGACTGAAATGGCACATTGGTTTGAGCATACTGAGACAGTCTTCAAGAGGAGTGGTTGTCCTGAGAATAGCAAAGTTACCTTTGCTACAGGAACTCTTCAAGGAGAGGCATTATCGTGGTGGAACACTACTGCGAATGCTATGGGTCCAGATGAAGCTTTCAGACTTTCGTGGAATGAGTTGAAGAATAAAATGTTGAAGAAGTATTGTCCAAGGATAGAGATTCGAAAACTGGAGGATGAATTTCATCAGCTAGTTGTAAGGTACAATGACTTGAAGACATACGACAGAAAGTTTCTGGAGTTGTCGGTGCTGTGTCCAACTATAGTACCCGATGTTGAACAAGCATTGGAGAAATACGTGGAAGGACTACCACCATCCATTGAAGGAGATGTTACCTCATCGAATCCAAATGTTGACATAAATAATGTATGAAAACGTTATTTATATTTTTCGATATCTCTATATTTTGACGATCACAAAATGTAAACTCGTCAATCGTTTGATTACTACGTAAACAAGTATTAAGCTAGTTTATATCATTATATCCAACTTAATCACTTAAGGTATGGATAAACAAGTGCTTAATACATCTCATGATCAAAGGGGTATTTAATTAACTAATACAAAGTTTATTTAATTATATAATCTTATTATATATTTTTGAAAAACACTTTTGGTATTAAGGAAAAATGTTTTAATCATACTAAATATATGATTTCAAATATTTAACCAAAATCAGTTAGTTTTTCACCAAATAAACTTTCCCCACTAAAAGACAAGTTTTCTGGCCGTTACAGTTGGGCGGCCCCCTTAATTATAAGGGGCGGTCCCCTTAATTTTAAGGGGGCCGGCCATGCTTTAAGGGGACCGGCCAGGCTCCCCTGTCAGAAACTGTCAGATTTCTTCCCCTATAAATACCACCTTAATTCTGGAATTTTTCCTCACCTTTTGCACGAAATTTTCAGATCTACAATCATCTAAAACTCATCCAAAACCCTTTGATCATTTGTATATTAATCCTTGTTTCAAGTGATTCAATCCCTCATCATCCATTCTCATTCTAAGTGCAAAAGAAGAACTCTCTACAACCAAGTTCAAGAAGTGTTGAAGAGTTGTTGTGTATAGTGTATATATATTCATTTGTGAATATTGTGTTGTGCTTGTTATTATTTGTTTAGAAGATATAGAAGTTGTGTAGATAGTAGAAGTTGATTAGTAGTGAAGTAGGATAGTTGTGAAGATTGGTGTGTAGAAGAAGGTGTGTAGAAGATTGGTGTGTAAAAGCTAGGTGTGAAGAAGATTGGTGTGTAGATTGGTGTGAAGATTGATGTGTAGATTGGTGTGTAGATTGGTGTGTAAATTGGTGTGTATATTGGTGTGTACGGTTTTCTCCGCCATAAGGGAGTTTGTTGACATAGTGAAGAAAACTCTCGAGTAGGTGACTCGGGGAGTGGAGTAGGAACAAGGAAGGTGTCCTTGTAGCCGAACCACTATAAATCCTTGTGTTGTGGTTTGATCTTTCTAACTCTTCTCATTACTTATTTATTTACCTTTACTATATTAGTTTTGTTAGTTAGTTATCATACAATTGTTCATATAGTGCAAGTATTGAATTCACATAAACCAGAATCGAAGTTTTTTAAAACAAACTTGTGCTTATAAATTTTAAAAGGACGTAAAACTATTCAACCCCCCCTTCTAGTTTTCCACAATTGGTATCAGGAGCCACGTCTAGCAAGATTTTTAAAATATATTGTATTTTAAAACTTGTAACGATCTATGGAATCTGAAAAATATTTAGTAGGGCAATCTATGCAAAGACCACCACTATTTGAAAGTGATGGATTTTTATATTGGAAAAATCAATTCGAAACTTATGTGAAATCAAAAGATCTAGATCTTTGGCATATCATTACCAATGGTGATTTTTTACCTATTCAAAATAACCCTGAAACTAAGAAAGATGAAATCGTACCTTTTGAAAAACAAAATGATGATTTAAAAAGAAAACTTGCTAAAAATAATGAAGCAAAAATGGTTATTTACAATGCGCTACCACGTAAAGAGTACGAAAGGATCTTTATGTGTGAAACCGCAAAAGAAATTTGGAACTCTTTATTAATAACTCACCAAGGTAATAATCAAGTCAAAGATAATAAAATTGATCTACTTGTTCAACAATATGAACAATTCACGATTCCGGAAGAGGAATCAATTGATAATGCTTTTGCTAGATTTAACACTATCATCACAAGTTTAAAAGCACTTGATGAGAATTTTTCTAGTAAGAATTTTGTTAGGAAGTTTCTTAGAGCTCTTCACCCAAAATGGCGAGCTAAAGTGACGGCCATTGAAGAATCAAAGAATTTGTCAACGCTACAACTTGACGAATTAATTGGAAATTTGAAAGTCTATGAAGCAATTATAAAGAAGGACTCCGAAATGGTTAAAGAAAAACATGAACAAAGCAAGTCAATCGCCTTGAAAGCTAGAAAGGAATTTAACAACGAAGATTGCTCATCTTCCGATAGTGATGACGAAGAATATGCCATGGCCGTAAGAGATTTCAAGAAATTCTTCAAAAGGCGAGGGAGATTCGTTAGACAACCACACGATGAAAGAAGAACACCTCAAAAGAATAATGATGACAAGTATAGCAAGAATGAGAGAAAGTGTTTCAAGTGTGGTGATCCGAATCACCTCATTGGAAAATGTCCAATGATGACAAGAGATCAAAATCAAAGAGCATTTGTTGGAGGTGCTTGGAGTGATAGTGATGAAGATGAGAAAGAAACAACAAAGGATGAAAAGTGTCTCATGGCCAAGTCATCAAGTGAGGTACATTCCGAATCCGAATACTTTAGTGATGAAAATCTGTCATTAGATGAAAAAGATTTAGATAATGAATATAATAGATTATGTAAAATAGGACAACTAGTTATGGCTAAAAATAAATCACTAAAATACATAAACAACCAACTAGAAAATGAAGTACTAGAACTAAGAATTAAAATACATCAACTTGAAAAAGGTAAAGAAAGTGTTGAAGAATGTAAAACATGTCAAGAACTTAAAAGTGAAAACAACATACTTAAGGATGAAATTTGCAAACTTGATAAATTTGAAAATAGTAGTAACTCACTTAGTAAAATTTTAAGTATCCAAAGAATATCAGGAAATAAAACTGGTCTAGGCTTTAACTCAACTGAACCTTCAACAAGTGGAGCTAAAAACGTTAAATTTGAAAGTGAACTCAATGAACTAAAACCTTCAAAATCTAATCCTAAGCATATACTCATAAATGATAAGATAATACCTATCGCTAGTAATGAAGAAATAAAACCATTTTATAAACCATCTTTAAAAACCGAAGTTGGATCATCTAAACCTAAAACAAGATCTAAAACTCCACCACCTAGGAAACCAAATAATTCCTATCCTAGACCTAAAACACCTCAACCAAGAACAAACCAAAATAGACGAAACTTTAACTATAATCAACAAATGTGAAACTTCAATCCGTGGGGAATGTTTCCACCTTATATGCACCCAAGTCAAATACAAAACATGTTCGGACCAAATAACTTTGGACAAATGAAACAATGGGCACCAACGTAAATAATATTCGCCATCCAAACGTGGAACTCTTCATTGTCACCTCTTGTCCGGAGTACTTCTTGAAGACTTTGAAGATTAACGCATTAAAGACAAAAGGTACACATTTCCTTTTAAGTTCCTTGTCATGAGATGCATGATTAGTTTAGTATTTTATAGTTATGTAATCTTACTTGATTTATTAATCTCTATTTCTTTTCTACCTATACTATATCTAAATATACATATATACATATATATATATATATATATATATATATATATATATATATATATATATATATATATATATATATATATTTATAAACTTAGCTATATTTAGGATCTTATAACCTAGGAAATTCATTTGTTGATTTTCTAGAACTAGAGATTGTTCGTTTACGAACATTTCTTTTCCCCATTTGCCTTATTGAACTTTAATGTTCAATCAACACTCATGCTGATGAAGTGAGATGAGTCGAAAAATCTATGGATGAAACAAACTCCCGGCTTCCGTTGCATACGTCTCTCTCTTACTTTCTCGTCTTATAAGCCCATACTATATATATATATATATATATATATATATATATATATATATATATATATATATATATATATATATATATATATATATATATATATATATACTTATAAACCTTCCACAACTTTCTCGTTTGCTTGACAACTTGATGAATTTCATCCGAAACGATCAAGAAAATTTTATTGACAAAATGTCAAGTAAAAATGTCAAGTAATTCCTCTCGTGCGTATATTCTTCAACGTATTTTTGATTAAATATAAATCTAGTATATATATATATATATAAATATTTTCTTGTTTGTTCCAGAAACCAAAACTTGAAAAATAAAAATTTTAAGGGCGGCCCCCTTAATGTTTAAGGGGACCGGCAGCAAATACAAGAGCGGCCCCCTTAATGTTTAAGGGGACCGGCCCTCTGAGAGCTCAAGCCCGTTTTTCCCTTTCTTCCTTTTGCCAAACACTCCACTTTTTCATCCCTCTCTTTCCCTGCTTCTGCTGTGACGAAATTCAAAACCCAAAAACACCTAAAATCACTTCCAAATCACATAATTCGGGTTAATTCGCAAAGGGCAAATTCATCTAACACAATCACCACTACATATTGTAAGTTTTTCATGACACATTTCATCTAATTCCACCATATTCGATCATACTCATGATTATGCATGTTTTTATAAAATTCTTTAAATTCACAATTTCTTTCGAATTAAGCTTTAAATACTCATAACTAAATGCTTCCCATAGGATTAGAATGATTTATCAACACTAGAAACTAATAATCCTAAAACTATAATGTCAAATTTTTTTTTGACAAACTTCATACACTCCTTTTCAAAATTTTAGTAAACACATTGTTGAATAATGTCTTGAAAACGTATTAAAACTAATTACATTATACTTGTGTAACTTGTAAAACTTGAAATTACATTTTTTCGACTAAGAAAAACTATGTTGGTTCACAATATAGGGGTGTTTGGATTATGTCCAAATAATATCAAAACATAGTCATTATAATTTTTATAAAACTTTGTTATAATTATAAACCTTAAAATTGTTTATCGAACTCGTCAAGATATATAATTCATATGTATATTGACGCACTTGAGTTATAAGTCACTAGTTAAGGAAGCGTTTGGTTTATTACTAAAAATGACATTTTTAGTAAAAATACAAACCATCTTTTTCAAAAACAAATTACATGCATAAGAAACTCGCAAGAAATAGCTAGTTTTACAATCTAATGTAAATCTAGCAAATTTCATGATATATATAGATGTTTAAAAGGCGTTTGGATTTGTCCATAACCACCCATTAAACTTCGTAAAATATATCTAGAACGAGTTAAAAACAACATTAAGGAACATGGTAATCTACTTCTTAGGATTAGTGACAAAGTATGTTTACGTTCCAACATAAGCCTTAACAATAAACATATACTTTTATCTTTCTTTATATTTATTTTGGTCTTTTTGTATTGTTGATGTGTTTAGGTGAAAATGCCCAAAGCAACTACCGAAGATCTTTCTCACACTAAAAACTACATTCCCAAAGTTTCTCAACTCCCTACCACATCTCCTTCCATTGGACTTATCTATCGTCAAATTGAAGATAGAAATATTCATGAGGGACGTGTAGTAGATCTTGCTTTTGCTCAATCCGAGTACATAAATCGCTTGTTTTCAAGCATCAACTTCAATTGTCTTTATGAAATAAATGAACCTATTGTTCCTCGCTTCATTATGGATTTCTATAGCCAAGTCACCATCCAAACCAATGATCTTGGTTTCATCACCATCTCTTTCATGATTCAAAATGAATTTATCACCCTAACTCTCGAACAATTTGGTCATATCCTCCAAATTCCATTTAGAGGTCAAGCCGTTTTCTCAAACGAGTGGGACCTCGAATCTCTTAATCGCTATCGACCAACCTTCGGTCCATATCTCGACGAAATTCCTCATCCCGACGAAATTCGTCAAGTCCTTGGTATAGATCGTGCCACCACAAGTCGAAAAATAAAATCCAAAAACGTTCAAATCTCTCCATACCAACTTCTCCTCAAAGAATTAAGCCCTCACATGAAGCGTTGGGAAGAACTCATTCGTGAGAATGCGTTTGGTACTGGAGGTCACCGGGACCATCTCCCGACTAGCCTTGCTCACATGTTGTATTGTATAGCTGTCGAAAAGCCGTACAATTTGGCCTACTTCTTTATCAAACGGATTGAGTGTGCTAGAAAAACTCCCAAATCCAACCTTCCATATGGAATGTTCCTTACTCGTATCTATCGTCATGTTATCGAGTACTACCCCAATCTTGACAATAGTATTTATGAGTCCATCTACCCCACTCTACGTACTCTCGCTCTAAAACAAGCTCGACGAACTCGAAGTGACAAGGGTAAACCTCGTCGTCATAGCTTTCATGGATCATCCTCAAGGCAAGATGATGACGATGAGGAGGAAAACATCCATGATGCTAGTACCCCTTCGTTTTCTGAGTTCGTTGACGATTTAGAGGATCTTGACTATCACAACTATTCTACTCCATCTCCAAGTGATCAAACTGAAGAAGTGCTTCATGAACGAACTACCGAGATGCTTAGAAGACAAAAGAGCTTGCACGAAGAAGTTAGAGGTGGCTTCAAATCTATTGGGAAGACTTTGAAGGGTATCTTCGGGATGAAAAAGAAATGATATGGTCGGATTATGTTTGTTAAACAATGTTTTATTTTTTATGTCTTGTGTGCTATTTGTCCGAAGTTTATTCGGAAATACTTGTTATTTGAATATGTGTTTAGGATGATAACTTGATTGTCTTTGATATTTTTATGCATGTTTCTCTTGATCTATATATATGTTTGCATGATTAGTTAATGGTTATATAACTATATGACATGTATGCTTTCTAATAAACCAAAACAAATGTGAAATGTCCAAATTGAGCTTGCTGCACATTCAAACCAGAACATAACATCTTTCCAGAAAATTTTTGAAATTTTTTTTGGTTTCTGGGTCGTCAGATGGGCGGCCCCCTTAAATCATAAAGGGCGGCCCCCTTAAAATTAAGGGGACCGGCCACCATTTAAGGGGACCGGCCATCTGAAACAGTTTTTACACTGTTTTCTTTTGCATCCTGTGATCCCTTTTGCTAGTCCCAGCTATCATTACTCTTAAAAACCAAACTGATTTTGGAATATAACATTACAATTTCAAAATAATTCCACTTCTAAACATGTTTTCCCACTATATAATCCCCATGCATGTTTAATTCATAATTCATCATCCTCATCACTCATAAACCATCATCATGTCATCACCAAGAACCACCCATTCAAACAATGCCAAGAAACAAAAACTTGTCATTATACCACCCAAACAACTCTTCATTGATCTTACAAATGAAGACAACACCACCCCATCACCACAACCTCAATGTTCATCTCCTAGTGCACCAAATGCACCCTCCAAAACACCCTCAACAAATGGAAATTCTACTTCCTCCATACCATCCACTTCATCCATTAATGACTACATAAACACCCACTTATCTCCTCCACCAATGGTTCAACCATCACAACCTACCAATGAACACTCCACCCTTGCATTAACCCTCTCATTATCACCATTAACACCTCTTGATGCACATTTCTCATCATCCCCTATCAATCCACCAACCTATAACCCCGTCCCATGGAGCTTACTTGAAGCTCATGGTGACACTTGCCTTTGTTGCATCCACAACCGAACAATTGTGTTCGGACTAAGAGATGAAATGCAATACATGTTTTCTCATATTGAGAACTTGTTGCATCCACCAACAATAAACACAACCCCTCCACCACCATCAACAAACACTCCTCCTCCATCACCATCTCCATGTTCACCATCCATTCCTCCCAATTAAACATGCTTGGTGACTCACAAATAAAAGTACCTTAAACCATTTTGGATGGCAAGCTCTAGAGAGGACTTTTATGTTTGAGCTTTGGTTTATTTGTTATGTGATGATTGTAAGCCTTTAGGGCTTTTGTTTGTAGCATTACTTGTTTCATTTGTTGATGTAATGCTTGATGTATTATTTTCACTTGATTAATGATATGGTTATGTTTAGTCTATATTTTTGCATGCTATATACATATATATGTTGCTTGCTACTAAATATTTTTGCAAGATATCCATTTCTCGATTCCTTTTGGCCTCAAAACGAGGGGGAGCTTACATCAAGGGGAGCTTCCATTAACACGGGATAACCTTTTTGATGCTCACAAAAAGGGGGAGAAGTGATATAAACTCACTCTAATACTTGTATATAGACTAATTTTCGACTAATGAGTTTAAATTTTGTAATCATCAAAAAGGGGGAGATTGTTGACATAAATAATGTATGAAAACGTTATTTATATTTTTCGATATCTCTATATTTTGACGATCACAAAATGTAAACTCGTCAATCATTTGATTACTACGTAAACAAGTATTAAGCTAGTTTATATCATTATATCCAACTTAATCACTTAAGGTATGGATAAACAAGTGCTTAATACATCTCATGATCAAAGGGGTATTTAATTAACTAATACAAAGTTTATTTAATTATATAATCTTATTATATATTTTTGAAAAACACTTTTGGTAATAAGGAAAAATGTTTTAATCATACTAAATATATGATTTCAAATATTTAACCAAAATCAGTTAGTTTTTCACCAAATAAACTTTCCCCACTAAAAGACAAGTTTTATGGCCGTTACAGTTGGGCGGCCCCCTTAATTATAAGGGGCGGTCCCCTTAATTTTAAGGGGGCCGGCCATGCTTTAAGGGGACCGGCCAGGCTCCCCTGTCAGAAACTGTCAGATTTCTTCCCCTATAAATACCACCTTAATTCTGGAATTTTTCCTCACCTTTTGCACGAAATTTTCAGATCTACAATCATCTAAAACTCATCCAAAACCCTTTGATCATTTGTATATTAATCCTTGTTTCAAGTGATTCAATCCCTCATCATCCATTCTCATTCTAAGTGCAAAAGAAGAACTCTCTACAACCAAGTTCAAGAAGTGTTGAAGAGTTGTTGTGTATAGTGTATATATATTCATTTGTGAATATTGTGTTGTGCTTGTTATTATTTGTTTAGAAGATATAGAAGTTGTGTAGATAGTAGAAGTTGATTAGTAGTTAAGTAGGATAGTTGTGAAGATTGGTGTGTAGAAGAAGGTGTGTAGAAGATTGGTGTGTAAAAGCTAGGTGTGAAGAAGATTGGTGTGTAGATTGGTGTGAAGATTGGTGTGTAGATTGGTGTGTAAATTGGTGTGTATATTGGTGTGTACGGTTTTCTCCGCCATAAGGGAGTTTGTTGACATAGTGAAGAAAACTCTCGAGTAGGTGACTCGGGGAGTGGAGTAGGAACAAGGAAGGTGTCCTTGTAGCCGAACCACTATAAATCCTTGTGTTGTGGTTTGATCTTTCTAACTCTTCTCATTACTTATTTATTTACCTTTACTATATTAGTTTTGTTAGTTAGTTATCATACAATTGTTCATATAGTGCAAGTATTGAATTCACATAAACCAGAATCGAAGTTTTTTAAAACAAACTTGTGCTTATAAATTTTAAAAGGACGTAAAACTATTCAACCCCCCCTTCTAGTTTTCCACACCAAAGACAGTAGAAGAAGCTATGGAGCTTGCACAGAGATTGTTAACCCGGGTGATCAAAAGAGGTTCTACTTCTGTGATCAATGAGCATAAGAAAAGTGTTGACAACCGTGGGAGTAACAATAGCAACAACCGCAGCTATAACAACAGTTATAGTGGTAACCGTAGCTACAGCAACAAAAACAATCAAAGCAGAAACCGCAACAGAGATCAACAGCAGAACCGTATTAATCATCATCAGCAACAAAATCGTCGACAAGAAGCTACCCGAGCTTATGCAGCAGTGCCTGCAGAAAGTAAAGGTTATTCTGGAACTCTACCCCCATGTAACAAGTGCAACATGCATCATAATGGAGCATGTAGGGCTGTTTGTGGCAACTGTAAAAGAATTGGTCATATGACAAGGGACTGTCGAGCGACTAGAGCCAACACACAACCGATAGCAGTAAAGTGCCATGGTTGTGGAGAAGTTGGACATTACAGACCTCAATGTCCGAAATTTACCAATAATGTTGCCAGAGGAAGAGCGTATGTACTTGGTGATGGGAACACAGCGCAGAATTCAGATGTTGTTACTGGTACGTTCCTATTAAATCAACAAGATGCTAAGATATTATTTGATTCAGGAGCAGATAAAAGTTTTGTGTCTACTTCGTTTGCCGCAATTCTAAATATTACTCCTGTAGAATTAGATACTATCTATGAAATAGAATTAGCAGATGGGAATATTTTAAGTACCAATACCTTAATCGAAAACTGCACCTTAACCCTTCTAAATAAATCTTTCCCTATCAATCTTATGCCCATCCAATTGGGAAGTTTTGATGTCATCATTGGTATGGATTGGTTATCTAAACACCGTGCCAGAATAATTTGTGACGAGAAAATCATCCAAATTCCATTCGACGGTGAAACCTTAATCACCCAAGGTGATAAATCTAAAACTTCTCTCAATATTATTTCGTACGCCAAGACGATGAAACACATAAGCAAAGGATGCCATGTATTTCAAATCCAAGTAACGGGAGGAGAAACAAAAGAAAAGAAGAAACAACTTGATGAAGTGCCAGTTGTAAGAGAATTTTCTGATGTATTTCCCGAAGACTTACCTGGAATCCCACCAACTCGTCAAGTAGAATTCCGAATCGATTTAGTGCCTGGAGCAGCACCCGTTGCAAAAGCACCATATCGATTAGCACCCTCCGAAATGAAAGAATTATCTGAACAGTTAAAAGAACTATCAGATAAAGGTTTCATTCAACCGAGTTCATCCCCTTGGGGAGCACCAATCCTATTTGTCAAAAAGAAAGATGGAACGTTCCGAATGTGTATCGATTACAGAGAGTTGAACAAACTCACGGTGAAGAATCGATATCCATTACCAAGGATCGACGATCTATTTGACCAATTACAAGGATCAAGTGTTTACTCAAAAATCGATCTAAGATCAGGATATCATCAATTAAAAGTTAGGGAAGAGGACATTCCCAAGACAGCTTTTCGAACACGATACGGACATTATGAATTTTAAGTGATGCCATTTGGTCTTACCAATGCACCAGCTGTATTCATGGATTTAATGAACCGAGTATGCAAACCATACTTGGATAAATTCGTTATTGTGTTCATTGATGATATTTTAATCTATTCGCGCAATAAAGAAGAACATGCCGAACACTTAAGGACTATTTTGGAGTTACTTAAGAAGGAAAAGTTGTACGCCAAGTTTTCCAAATGTGATTTTTGGATTTCTACCGTTCAATTTTTAGGCCATATCATCAACAACAAAGGTATCCATGTAGATCCCGCGAAGATAGAAGCAGTTAAAGGTTGGACGTCACCCACCTCCCCAACCGAGATTCGTCAATTCTTAGGTCTCGCTGGTTATTACCGGAGATTTATAGAAAGTTTTTCAAAGATTGCAAAACCATTGACGGAACTAACCCAGAAGAACAAGAAGTATAACTGGGAAGAGAAGCAAGATTCAGCATTTCAGCTGCTGAAACAGAAGCTTTGTGAAGCACCAATATTAGCATTACCGGAAGGCAATGAGGAGTTTGTAGTGTATTGTGACGCATCTCATCATGGTTTAGGTGCGGTACTAATGCAAAGAGACAAAGTTATAGCCTATGCTTCACGACAGCTGAAGAAGAACGAAGAAAACTACACCACTCATGATCTAGAATTAGGAGCAGTAGTTTTTGCTCTTAAGATATGGAGACATTACCTATATGGTACAAAGTGTACGGTTTTCACCGATCACAAGAGTCTACAGCATATCCTAGATCAGAAGGAGCTAAACATGAGGCAAAGAAGATGGTTAGAATTACTCAATGACTACGACTGTGAAATTCGTTACCATCCTGGTAAAGCAAATGTAGTAGCCGATGCGTTGAGTAGAAAAGATAGAATTAAACCTCTTAGAGTTCGATCTCTAGGAATGACAATTCATTCACCACTTCCAGCTCAAATCATCAAAGCTCAAACGGAAGCTCTATAAGAAGAAAACTGACAATATGAGAAAATTGACAGGAGGTCAAACCTGGAAGATCAGGTTGACAGAATGCCAAATAATGAAAAAGAATTTGTGAGAAGAAATGATGGAATGTTATGTTTTAAGGAAAGATATTGGATTCCTCTCTTTGGAGGTATTCGAGACCTTATCATGCATGAATCACATAAATCCAAATATTCTATTCATCCCGGTTCCAATAAAATGTACCAAGATATTAAGAAGAATTATTGGTGACCAAATATGAAAGCTGATATCGCCGAGTACATTGGTAAATGTTTAACCTGCTCTAGAGTAAAAGCAGAGACTCAGAAACCATCAGGATTACTCGTGCAACCAGAAATTCCAGTCTGGAAATGGGAAAGAATCACAATGGATTTTATTACCAAATTACCAAAGACTTCGACTGGATTAGACACAATCTGGGTTATCATCGATCGATTAACCAAGTCTGCACATTTTCTACCAATCAAGGAAACTGACGAGATGGAAACACTTGCTCAGTTGTATTTTAAGGAAATTGTGATTAGACATGGGGTACCAATATCTATTATTTCTGATAGAGATAGCCGATTCACATCAAGATTTTGGGAATCGCTACAGAAATCCCTTGGTACTAGGTTAGATATGAGCACCGCTTATCATCCGCAAACCGATGGACAAAGTGAGAGAACAATCCAAACCTTGGAAGACATGCTTCGAGCATGTGTGATTGATTTCAGAAAAGGTTGGGATAGACACTTGCCATTAGTTGAATTCTCGTACAATAACAGCTACCATGCCAGCATAAAGGCTGCACCTTTTGAGGTACTGTACGGAAGAAAGTGCAGATCACCAATCTGTTGGACAGAAGTTGGTGATATGCAACTTACCGGACCAGAGCTAATACATGATACTACTGAGAAGATATTCCAAATCAAGCAACGCTTGCAAGCTGCTCGTGACAGACAGAAAAGTTATGCTAATGTCAGGAGAAAGCCTATGGAATTTCAAGTAGGAGACAAAGTCATGTTGAAGGTTTCGCCATGGAAAGGAATGATTCGCTTTGGAAAACGTGGAAAGTTAAATCCGAGGTATATTGGACCTTTCAAAATTCTGGAGAGAATTGGTTCAATTGCTTATAAGTTAGAACTTCCGGATGAACTTAGTAGGGTACACCCTACGTTTCACGTATCCCAACTCAAGAAATGTTTGTCTGACGAAACTCTCGTCATTCCACTAAAAGAGATTAGATTGGACGACAAACTAGTGTTCACAGAAGAGCCTGTGGAAATAATGGATAGAGAAATTAAACAACTCAAACAGAATCGTATCCCCATTGTGAAAGTAAGATGGGACTCTAAACGAGGGCCGACTTACACATGGGAAAGAGAAGATAGATTCCGTGAGAAATATCCGCACTTATTTTCATAGAACACACTTGTTAGATTTCTTAAAATCGAATTTCGGGACGAAATTCAGAATGACAAGTGGGTACTGTAGAACCCTGTAAAAATTTCTTGTAATTAAATCATTAATAAATATATAATCTTTCGTTATCGTTTCTAATTCGCATTTTCTCGGAAAAATTTGAAATTTTTCTTATTATATTATTTTGGCGATTTTCACAGAATAATATAATTTACGAAATGACGAAATTAATCCTCGACACGTTACACGAAACTTAAACTTTGCATTTAATCCTAAACCTAAATCCTAATCCTAATTATATTTATTAAATATAAGTAAAATTTCCTAATCACTAAATTAACACAACCGGACCCTTAATTAACTTCGGCCCACTTCACGTTTACTATTCATAAGCCCACCAAATCAAGGCCCAACTTCCAAATCTAATTAGTTTTCATCCGATCGACATAGCTAAACACCCTCCAAAACGCATCGTTTATTCCCAAATCTTGCACACGACCTATATATTTTATTTTCTCATCTCGTTAACCTACTAGCCAACAATTAGTGTGTCAAGCAAGGTTGTCAGGATCGGGATCCTACGCAGGATCGTTTTCGGCTTTGCAAGATCGTGATCGTAGGATCGGATCGGGATCGTAAGATCCTATGAAAATGTATGTATTTTTGCATAGGGGTTGTAGTTCTATACTTATATATATTTTTATATAATATTTTATATGATAAACGAATATAAATAGATGCTAAAACAATAAGTTCCTTGTTCAAATACAGTATTAGTAAAACATTAGATATATTGCAATGTACACTTGCACAAAGTTACTTCATGTTTCAATCACTAAATGAACAATTTGGATATAAAAGAGATACTACATATGTGCACCACTCATGTTTCAATCATTAAATAATGATGTTCGATACAAAGGAAATACAGACATAGTCATAATGAAAGTTTATAAACTAGCGATGGTGCAAACTAACAATTACCACAAAAAAAAAACTGAAATTTTTGGTGTATTTCAATTAAGAATTAGTTTTTTTTTTTTTTTTTTTTTTTTTTTTTTTTTTTTTTTTTTTCTTCTTCTTAATAATGGATACTTCTAAAAATGTTCACACACCACTGTAAATGGCATATACGTGTAATATTTTTTCTTTTAGATAATTTTTATTTCAAGATTTATTGTCTTATGACATTATGTGCTTGGCCATGCGTATATAGATTATTACATTTGCCTGTCATGATTATCTCGGTATAAGTCTATACTTTATCAATTTGTAAACTATATAACGTTAAAAAATAAAAAGAATGCCCATACTTTAAAGTTTGCTTCATGGTGAACAATAAATAAACTAGTTTTTAATTTATACTATTTGAAATGTACATACGCAAGACTTAATATAAATTAATAAATCATATGTGTGTTGGTAAAAGTAGCATGTAGTTGTCGTGAAAATATTGTTAGTCATTATCGTAATAATTTCGTACTTAATTTAGCCAATGCTAACGCTAATTTCCTATAATGAGCATCTGTCACTTTAAACCGAACGGTCAATGTGAAAAACAATGAATTAGTGATTGTGATTTGGCTTTTTGAATCAAACATGGGCTTAAATGCTTCACATAGGAAAAAAAAGTATAAAAAAATGGGTTAGCAACAGGATCGGATTGTAAACGATCCCACGATCCTACGATCCGATCCTACGATCCTGAACGATCCTACCTGATTTAAGATCCCATTAAGATCCTGATCGTTTTTTGAGTGTGGGATCATAGGATCGTGCGATCCTACGATCAGGATCGCGATCCGGACAACCATGGACTGTCAAGTCTCACGTTCCTACGTTGAGTGTTGATACGTTTTTAAGAGGCAAAGCATTCGACATTAGCAAACCCAAATCGATTTAGACTATATTCAAAACTTAACCGTTTTGAATCTAGTTTGTTTCTAAACATTCCTAATATTATTCCTAAGATGATTTTATGCTCAAATGTTAAGGATGATCAAGTATGTACAAGTGGTAAACGGTTTGTGAATCGTATGTATGTATATAAACTTGGTCGACATAGGGCATGAATCACCCCAACATTCTCCTCATTATGTGCTCTCACAACACCTTCTAAAAACAATATAAAACATTACCTAGAGCTAGTTACTGACATGCAATAGTGTACTAAGAGTTTACATTGAAACTTTCTACTAAACGATATATATATTTGTAATATATGTACGTTCATTGCATGCATACTTCTCTTATTCTTTCACACACTTATTCACTTCAATAATTTGAACTTCGAACCATTCTCAAAGACTTACAAGTCGTTGGTGTAGTAATTGGAAGCAAAGAAAGGAAATTTGGTTGAAATATTATATAACGTTTGGGTTATATAGCTTAGACGTGATTTCTTGTGTTCCTTTTCTATCTATCTCGACTCTTAATCACCTTAAAGGTGTTTGTAAGTTTCTTGCACTCGTTTTTTATCCATTTTACACGTTAATAATTGTTCATGCACTTTGTTTAATTTATTTCGAACGTATACACTTTGCACATGAATCACACGTATATATTTGTTCTTAGTACACGAAACGTGATTAGCCTCTATCTTGGAAGGCCTAGGAATCACGTAGCACCCACCATTCACTCTAGTTGTAACGTTTCAAGCATATCACGTATCTATTTTAAATTGCATCCATCGATTGAAATATAATAAAAACACTTAGTAAAATTTTGCAAGTTTTCAAGTTATAAAACCGGTTCAACCATGTCACAAAACGAGTCTATAACTTGAAATTTCGTTTAACAATAGTACTATATTTTTTCACGACGCCATAGACCACCTAGCAAATTAACAATTTCATATAAACAACTTGTAAAAATAATCGCGTTTTGACATCTTAAACGATCCATTTTGAAAGTACATAAACCGGATTTCAAAACCAAAATTCATATAAAAATTCTTATGTTTGTCGAGTGGGCTAAATTCAAGCCCATTAAGAAACTAAAATCCGTAAGCCCACTGGGCCTATAAGAAATGTTTTTAGAATCATAAAAATGACCCAAAGCCAAGCCCAAAACTTTTTCTATGTCCTCGCCTCCAAAAATCTTAACGGGCCTTAGTTTAAATCGTTCCAGGCCCATAAGCTATAAAAATAAGCTTTTGAATAAATAAGCAGTTAAAATAAGCTTTATACTTAATAAATAAGCTTCGGAAAATTTTTGGAAAGTTTCATAATCACTTTTGTAAATTTGGACTAAAAATGTAACGCGACGACACCTAGAAGGACTAAATGTGTAAATATTGAAAATAAAGGACTAAACCTGTAAATACAGAAATCTAAGGTTAAAATGTGATAAAAATAAATATTATAAGGTTAGTATTGATTATTGGACAAAGTAGAGGACTATAGTTGAAAAATATATAAAAAGGACTAACGGTGTAACGCAAGTATCGTTAGTATAAAAATGGTAAAATTGGAAAAGGAGACAAGGACTAAACGTAACTTATTTATCATTCTTATTTATTTTCTATTTTTCGTCAATTTATTTCATATCATGTTTAAGCTTTATTTTTATTTATATATATATTATTAACTTAACGTTAATAATATATATAACGATAGTTAAAAAGTTGAGGTTTTACTTACGATTAAAAAGGAAAAACTTCGATGGATAATTTTAAAAATCATATTTTGTCATATCATGCATATCACAATATTTTCACTGCACATCACTTAATCGTCATAACGAATATCTAATATTCGTCATTTTCTTTTATAATTACTGAATAGTTTTTCGTCAAGTTCTTAGATAAATTTATTTATCAGGTTGTATTTCGAAGCCGTTTTCATAAAATTCGTCCGACTTTATTTTCTTCGTTTTCAGTATCAATCAAGGTGAGTCATAGCCTCACATTTAATTATTTTCAAAACTCCGTGAGGGGGATACATGTTATAAATAGATCGCAAGTATTTTTCTGTATGCTTTCCTGACTGATATATGCCTAAGTTAGCTATTGCCAAAAAACCCTTATTCATGAGCCATTAATCACTGCGGTGAACGCGAATATAATGAATAGATCTATTTAAGGTTTGACAGTCTGTCCCATTAATACTTGACGGAATGCCATTATGCATGTGGTTAGTCGTATTAGTCGTGATAATTATATTTGAGTAAAAATAGGAACTGGCAAATCACCTATTACACGAGGGCAAATTTATCACTGATTTGATAAACACCCGCCGTTTACGGTATTTGTTAACGTTTGCGTGTCATGAGACTTAGTGCAATATATGAACTGCAATATTAATGTTTTCAAACTGATTGTATTTTCCAATACAATCTTGCTTGTGTATCAAAATGATTATTAAATTCAAACTCTATGATTTCACTCAACAATTTTGTTGACTTTTAAGCATGTATCTCAGGTATTTAACAGGGGAAGCAAGCATGGAACGGGCGGCAAAAATCTTCAAATTATGTTTACTTTATTTCAATAATGATGTAAAATAAATGATGTTTGATTTAGTTCAAAACATCAAGTTTTTATAATACTCTGATAAGGACCTATTGTATTTCAAATATTTATAAATGAAATTATGTTTTAAAACGTCTCTTCGAGTCGTTTTCTATCATTATGACTTCGATCCTCACCGTAACACCCTAATTTCTATTCCGCTGCCGCATTTCAAATTAGGGGGTGTTACAATGTTAAACAAAAGTATTCGGAAAATCTAGCTTCGTTAAAACCATGCTGGTTACGATCAATACATAGATAATAACTATGTCACCCTCAGAAAGAGCTTAACATAATGATATCTATTCTGGTGTTTCCACTGAGCGTTCATTTAGCACCTCCATTAACACTTCGTTGCTCAAATGATCGAATTGAACTGCAGCTAGCTTGCTAAGGGCATCCGCCTTCTTGTCCTGTGCTCGAGGAATTGTGCTCGAGGGTGTTAAAACTAGGATGTAAGCCGCGCGTTGCTGTGGGCCTCTAAGATGAAGGAACAAGTTCGTCTTTTTATTATTATTATTATTATTATTATTATTATTATTATTATTATTATTATTATTATTATTATTATTATTATTATTATTATTATTGTTAAAGATAACGGTCGTTAGCTACCTAATATCAAGTTATTGACTAAGGACTGACTTTACAATTAATGTATAACATGAAGGACCAATTATGTAAATTATTAGATGACTAATTTTGCAACGAACCTTTGAGATGAAGGACCAATTTCGCACGGATTTAAAAAAAATATTAAAAATAACAGTCGTTAAGTAACTAACGGCCATTAGTTTGTAACTAACGACTGTTAGTTACTGTAGTGCTACAATGTTGTTGTTTTTTGGCACGGCTACCAAGAGCCCGCTTATTGTTATATATATATATATATATATATATATATATATATATATATATATATATATATATATATATATATATATATAATGAGTGGCTGAAATTTGTCGTTTGATATGTGAGTAAACGTTTAGTATGTAAATGAACTTAAGGGCCTGTTTGACAAGAGTTTTTTAAAGAGCTGTTAGCTTTTTTTAAAAAAAATTATTTTAGATGAGATTATTTTTGTAACAAAAAGCTAACAGCTCCTCAAAAAGCTCTAACCAAACAGGCCCAATATCTTCTAAAATAAGTAGCTCTGTTTGGATACATCAACTTCTAGCTTTTATTTTAAACAAATAGCTCATAAATGAAAAGCTTATTCATGAAGCTTTTTAAAAATCTTGGAGCTGTTAAAACTTTAAATTACTGATATAACCTCTAAACATTTATTTACAATTAGAAATATGTCCTTTTATGTCATTTTACATCTTATAATTACATTTAACAGTTAACTTACCAAACACTTTTATTGAAAAAAAAATACAGCTTATAGCTTATGTTAACAGCTTTGCAATTTACAGCTTACAGCTTATAGCATACAACTTACAGCTAGTTTTGCCAAACATACCCTAAATCTTATAAGTAAGTATACATGTTTCATAAGAGTAGAATATATAGATTTTTAGATTAAAATATATCCAACGTCCTTGATTATCGATTAAATATTTTAGTATTTTAAAATAAGTAATACGCATTGCATTTTCATATTATTATAACTTTCATAACTTTTATTTCTTCATTAATTTGTTATTCAATCGTCTTTGAATACGAACGAGTTGGGCGCCGGCCCGCCGCGTTGCGGCGGGGCGTCGTTTCGCGCCGTTGATAATTGCATTGTATATACTCGTTTATATTACGACCACACTGGCCAGGGCGTGATGAAATGGCAGCCAAGAGACGACCACCTGAGAATTGCTCCTCAACATGGGTGTCAACCTTGCACTCTTGGCGCTTCTCAATTTTCTTCACAACATGGTCGCTGTTTGTTTCATGGAGTTCCGCAATCAGCTAAAAAAAAAAAGAAAAGAAAATTAGCGGTTTTCGACTTTGAACTTTTTCTTTCCTTGTAATATTAATTTCTTTCGTATTTTGTTTTAACTCTAAGGCTATATATACTTTAAAACTAATATGTTTTTGTTTCAACCGTTGCAAGTGTAAAATCAGTAAACATTGCTCAATTACTTATATATATCAAGACCTTCCTGTCCATATCAGCTAGCATTACATCTATGTGTCATATGTTTTGAATTTCTAAGTCATTGATACAATTAGCAAGAGACATATGAACAAACTATATATATTATCTGAATATAGCAACAAAAGTTTCCTAATAATTAACCGCGCCGGCCCACCCTTCGTAAAGGAATGGTGGTACCTGATGACATTCGTAGTGCAGGGATGGCAGTACCTTGTGGCATCTGGGTGGCTGTAGACGGTTGACACTCGGTAGCAACGCTCTCGTCATATGTGGTTCCACAAGCTGTGCAAACACAGATGGTTAAAAACCTTACATGATGTGTGTCATTTAAAAATGTGAACGAAATGTCGGTCTACTTAAAGGGCAAAGTGTGAGTGTAACATACGCATGGATAGTTGCTGCCTCTGCCTTTTGACTGTCGCATTTTCAGAAGTCGAGTGTCTTGGTCGTTTTCCATAGTCTTTAGTAAGATTGGTCGTGTAGTTATTAGGGGCGGGATATAAACTGGTTGCTGCCCAAATCTCTGAGAATCATTTGTTCGGCAAAAGTTGCGCGGTTGTTGCACAGAAACTGTTGCAGTCACAAAATCCAGAACCGGTCCACGACATGTGGCTGTACACATTCATATAGAAAGAATCAACGTTTACGTAACCAACTGTACTAAGAATATAGCATCATAAAACCTATGGAGGCACTAACCATCAGTTAAATGGACTGGTCAGCACATATGTTAACTGTAGTCGCAGTAGTAAAACAAAATGGCAAGCCTGTGGTATTAAATGACTAAGAAAGTAGGTTTTAGATATGGATTAGTACATATCATTTTGTTGCAGTTTACCGTAACGGAAACAAATAAATCAATAAATAAACTACTAACGCAAATCTACCTGTATGTCGGCGATTGTCTCTGAGTCGCTGACGTTGCTGTTGGTAGCACACGAATTCCATGGTACAGACAAAGGCCCAGACAACGAAAAATTTATGACCGGTATGATCACTTTTGGATTTGGACCCCTCTGGAGTACATAAAAAAGTAATGGTATAAACATATCTGCAACTGTGTATAGCTAATGAAAAAAAATCAAATAAGCCAAATCAAATGTGTCTTGGCAGAAAATGACCCAAATCTGCAAACATTTGTCCCCTAATAAAACAATTAAACCACCCTAAGCCATAAGCCAAATCAAATAAGCCAATAAGCTGTGATAATAATCAAAAGCCAAACCTAAAAACCCAATTAACATCAACATCTTCAAGTCCTTTAATTTCGAAAGATATTAAAAAAAATCCACACAGAATCATAAATAAACTCTTTGTTTAATCTTTTTATGAAAACTCATGAAAAACACATACCCTATGAATAAGCACTTATAATGAAGCATCCTTAACATACCCTTTTGGTTCAATAATAACTTATATTATGTGTTTAATATAAACAAAAAAAGAAAAACATAGAGAAATTAGACAATGAATATTTACCAAAAACCAAATCTATATACATAACACTAATGATCACTCTTCAGTTTCATCAGTCAAAGCTCACATATTTGTTCTACCTATAAACTCATATGGTATAATCAAAATACAAAAAATCAATCGGAAAACAATAATCTTATGAAAAAAACCCGCAAAAAATGATCAATAACTTACCTATTATGAAAACGACGATGCAAGCTTCATCGATAAACGTGGGTTCATTTGTTGTGTTACTTCCATTTTTCGATCATCATCATCATCTTCCTGTCACCGTGGTTTTCCTTCCACATCATACGATCATCATCAGCAGCAGCAAAGATGTGTGGAATGTTGTAGGTCTGTCCGGATTTTTGGTTTATGTTAACGATGTATAAGGCGGCGTAACTTTGGATTGGGCTAGACAATGGATAGGCCAAATACTTCCACCTTTTGGGGGGCAGTACAACCACAACTGAGATGTCATATAACTTGATAGCCTTTCCAAATTTATATCTCCTGAAAAAAAGAAATTGCACTTTTCAGACACTAAAACGAAGACACTGTCAAATTTAATTCACATATTGTTTACTTAGTTACTATATTAGAGCAAAGGACATGTAATGCAACGATAAAACTATGGATGCAGCAGGTGTAGCTGAAGGCCTCTCAACGGTACCGTTTACAGAGTGTAACCCATCATCCACATCCATAAACATACTCGAGCTAGCAGGCACATCCCCGGTACACACAACAGAACCTGACAAAGAAACGTCAGCATTGAAACCTTGAACTATCGTACCAGTATTTGGACAACCATTAAGATCATGAACAGAACCAAGTGAACCCACACCGGTACCAGTACCAACAGACCCGTCCCTCTCTAACGTTTGGTCAATACTATGTCTACGCACAACCCTACTTTTAGTTCTCATACTTAGAAAGGCAAGACAACAAACACTAAAAAACAACTAAACAACAAACATGGCAGACGCATATACGACCAGTAAAAAAAAAAAAAAAAAAAAACAGCCCCAAGACTTAAACACGCAAATATTACCTAAGATGAAAGTAAGAACATGCCAGTAAAGAAAAACATCAAATTAATAAACTTTATTAATTGGTCCGTATAAAAAATAGAATTTTACACAGAAGTGTATGGCTATTTTTTGGTATATTTCTGTTTATCGGCTATTTTTTTCAGATGAAGCAGAAAAGCTAATCTACTTTTTAATAGTATTGTAACGCAATAAGCCGAAACATTATGAAAGTGAAACTCATAAAAATGAAAACTTTACCTGTATTCAGTTTCTTTAGGCAACTCTTCAATGAATATTTTCCTGCAATTTTACAAAAACAAAAACAAAAAAACATCAAAACCGAATTAAAATTTTGGTGAAGATTGCAAATAAAAAATAAGCTTTAAAACCTCCTAAGGTGTCACCAATTAAATCTTACAGTTTTCGTTATCCAATAATCAAATTAACTACACAAAGGTTTCATCTTCTTTTTTTTCACAAATCATATCAATAATCAACACAAATTAGGGTTTTGTAACCTCTGTAGAAATTCCTCCGATTGTGGATTTGTGGTGAGTTTCTGTGGATCGTACGGGAAGTATAAGATTTTCAACGCCCCTTGGTTGAGTAACTGGTGTGACCTAGAAGATATATGGAGAAGATGACTGTCGATGGTTCTGGAATTTCTGCTACTATATTAACTAACAAAGGGCCGAACATGGAACTGGATCGGGCGGTAAGTATCAGGCCAAAAAAATTGCGTGTAGCCCACTACATTAAGCGACGTCGTATTAAATGCTATTTAATATATATAGTAATTTCGACAAATAAGACTTTTAAATGTTTAAGTATGATTTTCTGATCTCGATATGATGTTACGATTCCAATCCTGAAAAACAAAAACTATTCATAGTACCATCTTAACAGCCTTGGATTTTAGCATAACACAAATTAATATTTCTTGGTCATCATCATCTCCACTTTACCCTAGGGTTTCAACCCCGACCGGAAAAAAAATGACAGAAACCAGAAACCACCACACCCACCGTCACACACCATCACCACCACCACCACCCACCAAAAACCACCATCCCATCTTCCCATCACACACCACCATCCCAAATCTCCCAGTCAAAATAAAACTCCTTTGCGACATCATCGCAACCACCCCTCCACCCGACATTGACAAAACCTTAAACGACTCAGGTATCATTGTCACAACAGACAACGTAGAAGATGTTCTTAAACTATGTTACTCATACCCAAAAACCGCCGCTAAGTTTTTCCGTTGGTCTGGTTATCAGTTACATAATAAACATAGTCCTTATTCTTGGAACTTGCTTATTGATATCTTGGGTAAGAATTGTTGTTTTGATACTATGTGGGGTGCTATTGACTCTATGATGGAAGCGGGTTTGTTGTCTTTAAATACTTTCGCTTCGGTTTTCGGTAGTTATGTTATCGCGGGTGACGTTGATGGTGCGATTAAGGCGTTTGAGGTCATGGGGAAGTATGGTTTGGTGCAAGATGTTGTCGCGTTGAATATGCTGTTTAGTGCTATTTGTAGAGATGGACGAGCGAAAGATGCTAAAAATTTTTTGGATTTTGTGAGGAGGGATATTAGGCCGGATGGGGATACTTACGCGATTTTGTTGGAGGGGTTGGAGAATGAAGGGGATGGGGTTAATGCGAGGGTAACGTTTGGGGAAATGGTGAGGGATGTTGGGTGGGACCCGGGTAATTTTGCTGCTTATGATTCGTTATTGAATGTGTTGCTTAAGGGTAGCGGTGGGTTGAGTGAGGCGATGGAGTGTTTTGAGGATTTGAGAGTTAGGAAATGTTATCCTAGTGCGAGGTTTTTCAAGAGTGCGTTGAATGAGTGTGTGGTAAAGGGTGATGTGAAAAGTGCTGAAGTGTTGTGGGACGTGATTACTGTAGGAAAGGGGTGTAACGTTGATACGGAGTTGTATAATTCGATGATTTGGGTGTATTGTTGTGTTAAGGAATTGGTTTTAGCGAGAAGGTTATTGGATGAGATGGTTTTTAACGGCGTGTTTCCTGATTTGGAAAGTTATAATATTTTGTTTAAGTTTTGGTTAAAGAGTAGGAAACTAGATGAAGCGATACTGATATTTGGGGAGATGGTTAAGAATGAGTTTGTGCCGACTCATGCTAATTGTTGTTTGGCGGTTAAGTCCTTACTGGATGGTGGGGACCCTTATACAGCTATCAAAGTTTGGAAATGTATGGTTGAGAATTATGACTATGGGATTGAGGAAATTGGGAATATTTTGGTTAATGGGTTGCGTGGTCTTAATCGTGTTCCTGAAGCAGTGAAGTATGCAGAAGATATGATTGAACGAAGGATTAAGGTGTCTTCTAATACTTTATCACGGTTAAAGCAGAGCCTTGTGAAAGCTGGAAAGGAACCTGTTTATGACGAGCTTTTGAGAAAGTGGAAGCTTCATTAGGTTGGTTATTTGCTCAGGTTGTGTACCCGTTTGTTCATTGGATTCAGCTGTGGTTAAAGGATCGTGTCTGGATCACGGAAAAGTACGACTGCTGCCTTTCTGGTGGCTCTTTGATTTAACTAAATTCGACTTTCACCCTGTGATGTATGGAGTTCCCTAATCTTGTAGACTTGTAGTGATTAATGTTGCAGCTGATATGAATCAGTGTCACATCCATCCTTGCGCATAACAGCATTTTTGCAGCTTTTGTTTAGTTAAGCGTACAAGGATTAGAAAAATGAAGTACAAAATGTATGACTTGTTAGCAAATGGATACTTGATTAGTTGATTCACTTCTCTTTATCAGAGTAGTGCTGCTTCTCTCTTTGATCTGGTTTTTCCCTTCCTTTTGTAATGCTTACATGGCTTGTTCCTTGACTTTGGTAGTTTGAGTGGTGTCTTTCCTATATTTGGCAGTGCTTCGCTATCCATTAAGTATAGGGCATTGTACATTAACATACATTTGAACATGGTAAACGCTATGGTAATGGAAAATTGCCTCACTCTCGATAAGAGGTGTAATAGCAAGTGATTGACTCTATGCAATGATATCCATCATTTACCCCTCAAAGGTTTTAGGTTTCGTCCACAAAGTTTATCTCACGGTTAAGTTTTTTTCTACCAGAAACCATTTTAGTCACGCGCAAAAGAATGATACTCTACTGAAGCTTCTTTCCAGTCAAAAATATATTTTTCATTGATTTATTTCGTCAAAAGACAGAAATCAATAGGATGTGCTCAAGGTTGGCCGATTGGGTGCTCTGAACACAGCTTAAGGCTTTGCGACGAACCGGGGTTCTAATATCCTATCCATTATATACTACACTTGCTAGTAGCTAAGTAAATAGTTTGTAACTTCGAAATCTCATAAGAAAGGAGTGGTGAAATAGTAATTAGTGTAAGCATTTGCAAGAAAACATACACTGACTTTTATAACTTTGGATGGTCATGATTGTGCGTAGATGTAGTAAGCTTCTATGTTTTATATATGTGATGAACTATGGATGTTATAAATCACAAAGCTGGAATAGCTCAGTTGGTTAGAGCGTGTGGCTGTTAACCACAAGGTCGGAGGTTCAAGCCCTCCTTCTAGCGTTTATCTTTTTTATTTTTGCTACGCATTCATTATAAGGTATTCAGTCATAACAATATCATCGTTAAACATAAGCTAGAGCAAATTAATCAAACTGTTAAAGACACAATCATATGGCTTAACTGTTGCAATTTAATAGAAACAATGATCATAACACAGTCATCCTCCTTAGCAACTCACTGAGGTCACGTTTTCTCTTTTTCTTTTGACGTTATAAACTACATTGATAAAAAACTGAACTTGTTTTCCAAAAAAGACGACTATTTCTACGGCAAAAAATCTGAGATAACTGAAATAACTTATACGATCTTGGCAACGTCCTTCATTAACCCCTTGTTAGCATAACAAAAATCTAAATATTCTTGATAAGAAATAAATCCATCTCCATCAGTATCGATTTCACGCATCATACGTTGCACTTCTTCAGGTGACACAGAGCCGAGCGTCTTCAAAGCGTCTCCAAGCTCTGATGATGAGATCCTGCCATCACCATTGGTATCAAATTTCTTGAAGATTCGTTCAAGGTTTGCTTGATGATCAGCATCTGCCATTCTAGGTTCCTAATAGTAGTACTGAGCCTTTTGCTTTTTTTGTGTAGTTTGTGTAGTTTTTGGTTAAAAGATTAAGGATGATATGAGGTTATAAAATGGTTGTGTAGGATAAACAATGTGGTTGGCCTTAGAGTTAGGAGTGTAAACAAAGAATGCATCACTAGAGTGTCCTAATTGAAGGGGTTAGAAATGGTCATTAACATCTTAAACGCATGTTTTTAAGCAGGATCTGAAAAATGTCATCTTTAACGACTTTGTGTTTTGTATATCACAGGGTATCTTAAGACTTATTCTTTTGCTCTTTCCGAATCTTAATTTGTTATAATAAATCCTAACAATTCTTTTTGATCATGTTTTATTTATACAATTACTCCGATGCCAAAAATAGAAATATGTGAATGTGTACAAGCTATATAGACATATGATCAAGAGAGACTGCCAAATGACAAACAAAATACCTGAAAATCTAACAATCTATATGAAATTTTAGTTTTTACAAGTCTTAAAATTATTAAGTAAAATCAAACCCCTCGTTGTGAATTAATGCCAGTGACGATTAAACCAGTCCGCACTTCATTAGGTATTTTATAGGCTTCATCTATTTTGCCACTAATTTACTAAAGAATGAGTATGACCCAGAATCAAGTATTTTACTCTTTCAAAATGTTACAATGTGAAACTACTAAACTACTTAAAAGCAACTTGATTTTAGTCAAAAATGTTATGATAGAATTATTGTTGAAATGCTAGTAACTATTTTGGGAGCATATTAATATTCAGACATGACAAGCCATTGTCAATGGCCCATTGCATTTGTATGATAGTGAAGTGCATCAGAAAATGAAATCACATATAGATCAAAAAGCCACATAATAATTGATTTGCTACAGAGTCTTAGACAACCATCAAGATTATGTCTTTTTTGTGAAAGGCCATTTAGAACTAAGGGACATGTTCTTCCTATTCTCAGAATACAAAAGATTCAAATATTAAACATCTTCAAATAAATGATAAGTAGATATGAACACATAGGGAGTCTAACCCGTAAGTTTATTACGTAGTACTATATAAGAGAGTGAAAGCGTTATTCAAACTAATTAGCACCTTGACGGTATGAATCATACAAATTTAACTTATTCAACTAGATGGCAAATTAACGTTACAATAACAGTAAGCTTATTTTTCTAAACAACAAACACGTCTAATGGCTCACCGTTGTGGAAAAATGAGAGTTGAATAATATACAGCGTGGATTTGCAAAAGTAGAACTATGCAACAGTCTTGAGCAGAGCATTCATTACCGCTTCGGTAGTCGGTAATGCTGGAATCGCACCTCTTTCTGTCACAGTAATTGCACCACAAGCATTTGCAAAGCTAAGGGCTTCTCGTAGCCTCTTTTCATCCTATATATATTATATCCATATTAATAACCCTCTTTATATGCATTGCAGAGTTCAGAAAACTGGTTTTTTGATATATTTAAAAATTAAGAAAATATGATTTATTACGCGGTGGTATGACATCTGGTTAATTTAACTGTTGTTAATGTAAAGTCATACCTTGAGTAATGAGGTATCCGCGGCAATCTTTGATAATACACCAGCTACAAAAGCATCGCCAGCACCTGTTGTGTCCACAGGATCCACCTTTATACCTTTCACTCTTCCACTAAACTCCTATAATTCAACAAAATTAACAATAAGGTTAAAATACATGGTTAAAGAAATGATGGGTAATTACCATTATTTATACATAAACATATCTTAAGAAATAAGAACCACTAATACATTACCTTGGTGTAATATCTGCAACCATCTGGTCCTTCTGTAACAAGTAGCAACTTAAGATTTTCATGGTATAATTTACGGACAACATTATCATCATATGGATCTTCTCCATTTGTCAAAAAAACGATCTCTTCTTCACTTATCTGATTAGGGACAACTATCAAAACCATTAGACATCACATCGACCAGTAAATCTTCCTATGTTGCATACAGGTTTCTGAGATGGTTTTAAAAGTTAATTACCTTGATAATGTCGGCTGTATCCCATATGCTCAAGATTCCTTCTCTGGCACTCTCGGCAGATGGCCACAACGGAAGCCTCAAATTGGGGTCATAAGACAACAGAACACCAGCATCCTTTGCAACTTTCGTTGCAGCAATATGGGCTGATTTGCATGGTTCGGTAATCAGACTTATGGAACCATAATGAAATATTTTCGCCTGCCAGAGGAACAACAATAGATAAATATGGAAACTAGAAAATCTTCGTGTTGGTACATTTGAGCATTAAATTGCTACATACCTTTCTTATTAAATCAAGATCAAGTTCAGATTCTTCTAAAAGCATATCAGCACTAGGATTTCTATAAAACATGAATTCACGTTCACCATCTTTTTTAAGTGTGACAAAAGCTAAAGCAGTACGCGCACCAGGATCAAACCGCATTCCTTCATTATTCACATTATTTTCTTTTAGAATATCAGCAAGCATGTAACCAAACTCATCTTCTCCAACCTACAAAGTAAAGAAATATATTAAATTAGTCTTGTATCAAGCTATGCAACTTTGTTACTGTCTTCTGGATGATATAAATGAGTACCTTCCCAATGAAAGCAGATGATCCACCTAGGCGAGCAATGCCCACAGCAACATTAGCAGGTGCACCACCGGGTGCCTTTTTAAAGGCAGGGGCTTCAGCTAATGCAAGCCCATTTATCGTAGGGACAAAATCTATTAACATTTCCCCAAAGCAGACAACAAGGGACTCATCGGTTACAGATGATCCTTGAGCACTTGCCAACACTTTTCCTGAAACAAAGTTGCATACAAAAACACAATCAAAACAAGCAAAGAAACTAAGATTAGAAAGGATACTGGAAAACTAGATAGTTCTTTTTTATTCATTTCAAAGGATGATCGATTGTCACGTTTAGTTGTTCTAAACCAAATTCAATACTTGTGAGTGGCTAATTATAAAAGAATGTTTTGTGCCCATAATAGATCATAGACAAGATCCGATGCTTAATCAAGGCTAAAGACATGATGAACCTTCATTTTTTCAGTTTTTAACGACCACCAAATGGCCTAGTGGTAAGGTCCTTGTTTTTCTCACAAGAGGTCAAGGGTTTAAACCTCACTAGGTGTGTACATTTGTGGGTGGCCATGGAAGTGTCAGAAACGGGCCAGGGATTAACCCAGTGAGCGCCCTCCTCGGGTAACCTGAACAGGGAAAACCTCATCCATTTAAATTTGTCTCATCGCAACTAATAACTGTTGGCAATGCGAACGTATTTCGACACTTGGGAGCACAGCCCGATTTTGTTAGACTCAATAGTAGGTAGTGAAAGTACAACATCTAAAGGCCAAAGTAAGTAGGTAAATCTCAGATCCTCTACTAAGTAACTAAACATTAACTTAGCCAAAATGAAAATAAACTTAAGTTTAAAAAGTTCCTAATAACCACATTAAACTTTAAACTTGTATACAAAATAAATAGTTATTAATAATACCTGGCCGTTGAGAAGAAAACCGGGAAGACGAATAAACCAGTGGTGGCTTAAATGTTAAGCTTGCGGAAGGTTTAACATTATTATTATGACAGGATCTGGTATCTGCTGGACTAGAAAACCGATTGGACCAAGTACAAGGTCTAAAAGTAGATGAAATTGCACTAAATGAGTGAACTAGAGCCATCAAACACTTAATAATAATAATCTATAAGACCCACAGTAGATCCAGATGTATGGTGGTTAGGAAATGAAAATTAAGTTAGTTAGTGAGGATAAGTTGCCAGATAGGATTCGGTTATTGTACGTACGTGTTGGAATAATCGTTGAACAAAACAGAAACCCACCCCAAGATTGATTTAGTTAAGTTGTTTGTTATAGGCGGAGAATGTCACGAGGATACAAGGTAACACAACAACACTAGTGTAGTTATAGTTTTAGTTTTAGTTGTAGTGGTTCTTGTGGGGTGTGTGTGTGGAAACAGTACAAACCAACGGACTTTTAGTTGTTAACGCCATTTTAACCTTTTCGCTAAGAGCATGCACATCAATAACTCATGTTATAACTTATAAATTAACTCAGCGTCACGTCAGATTTAACACTTTAACCTTAACTCACAAAAAAACACCCACAACAATAACTCAACCTTAACTCAACAACAATTTACAAAAACACTCATTCATTTAGGGGGGAAAAGTGATTTTTTTTTTTTTTTTTTTTTTTTTACAAACAGGCACCTTAACTCAGCGTTAACTGGGTAACGCCCCGCGTTAACGCCCAGCTAACGCAAGTCAAAACAACAATAACGCAAGGATAACGTGAGTTAATAAGCCTTAACGTGGATCCCCATGTTACGAATGCGCATGCTCTAATCATAAATTTCCATGTTTTCGCTTCTCTTGTCTTTCGATCCTCCACATATACCCTCAACCTTTTTTATACTACGTATTATTATTATTAATCCTTATTATTATTATTATTATTATTATTATTATTATTATTATTATTATTATTTCCTACTAATCCTGCTACATTATATACGGTACTACGTTTTTTCTACTCATTCTCTCTCTGCATCTAAACCCACATGATTTATTTTCTTAAGGTTCTCTTCAACCGGTAAACTAGTTGGCAGCGAGAAATTAATAGTATCCGGTATAAAAAATAGATAGACATAAATTTATGCTTAAGGCTATCCGTAATGGTCACCAAACCCACATGTGGTGAAACACCTTGGCGCGAGGTCCCTATTGCACCTCATCGCAGGTGGTGGGGTTTTAACACTTGTTTGGTGGTGCAATTATTATTATTATTATTATTATTATTATTTTAAGGTATGTTTATAACAAATTGTGGTAGTCGTATATGTTTGGTTTGATGGTCACTACTACAACTGTTTGATGGTTGGTTTGGTGAAGGGAGTGTGAATGATGAGGTGTCGGTGATGGATTTTGTGACCATTAGAGTAAGTGTAGTGGTGACTAATATCATCACCGCCAACTAAGTGCTACATCACCTTTTCACTTCACTACCAACAAAGGTGTAATAAAACAACTAACATCACCGGCCAAACATACCCCACATATAAACACACGGGGCAATTTCATATCTCTCATCTTTTTTGTTGAAAATTTCATATATACCCAAACATGCATTAAAAATATTGTACATTATGCATTCAACACTTGAATTTTGGGTATATATGAAATTAATGAAAGTAGAGTTTTTTTTTTTTTTTTTTTTTTTTTTTTTTTTTTTTTTAACATGGGTTTCCTACTCGACATTGCGAGCCGACTAATCCCACGGCGACTACCCTTTTGGATAACCCGGAGTCGGCGCAGGTGAACCTCCGTGGCCACAAGGGGATTAATTTTCTTCCCATTGGATTCGAACCCTTGACCTCCTCTTTGAAAGGCTGGTATTCTTACCGTTGAGTCACCCCTTGTGGTTGTGATATATGAAATTAATCTATACACAAATATAATCTACAAAAACTAACATCACACACAACCAACATCCATCACAAGTCGGTCGATCAAACAACCTGCTTCTCTTTTTTTCTCACCAAAGATGTTTGGGTGGGGTGTGGTTTCTTAACGACATGAGTGGGTGTTGAACGCATCATTTGTATACCTATTACCCCATCTTACATCCGGTCTAACTTATTCATCCACGCATATATGTAACTTCACGTTTGTGTTTGTATATTGTTGTTGTATGTGACTTTTACATCTTATTTGTCATGTGTCAACGTATAGTCAAGGCCTTTGTTCTAGTTGTATGCACCAATTTAGATGTTTTGGGTTTAAGTTTTTCTATAAGCATTTGTTAGATAGGTAGTGTAGGTGTGAAAAAATAAAAATAAAAATATAGTTTCATTCAACTTTCATTAGTACAATATTTTTTTAAACGTGTTATTTTCTAGTACTATATATTATGGGAATATATTATGAGAGTTGATACTCCCATCACATTTTTTGATGCAAATACTACAACTGTGCATTGCAGTGTTGTACGGTACAATACTGTAATACACAAGTTGTGATGCAAGTATCAAAAAATGTAGTGGGAGTATCAACTCCCATATATTATATCTCACACTCTTTTACACCGCTTCATCCGTAACACTATCATCATCAAAAACCGCAATAAAACTACGAGAAAAATACACATACAATTTATAGCCATTTGAAACAATTAAAATAACTTATCATAGACCTTTAGAACCAGGAACATTGATCCATCCTAACTGAATCTCAATTTCACCAGATACCACATTTCGTAATCGAAGAACCATATTTTGGATAACTTTTCCATTGGTCCATTTTATGTTGCTCTCTTCAGCTATACAATTGGTTCTTGTTGGTTTTAAGGTTGCAATGATATTATGTTGTATTCAGGCTTTAGATATAGAAAATAACAATTCCTTTCAACCTAAATCCTTTTGTACAGCAAAGCAAATTCCAACATATTTTCCTTATCATATTCGAGATGTGCCAGCAAGTATGTTGTATTCAGCGTGTAGGTTTAAATCATGTCTTAAACTCTGTGTATATCATTGGTGCAGCAAAGAACACGTAATACATGCTTCAAGCTATTAAAGAGAAAAGAGTAAAAAATTTAATTCTGTGACATGAAAAAAAAATGTTAGATGAAAAAACCCGGCCCTTTCTGATATGATAATTCTAATGTTTCAAAAAGGAACAAGTTAAAGGTCTGCCAACTGTGGATGTAAGTTCCTTTGATCACCAAGTTATTGAGGCCGGATACTATGTATGTAGAGAAAAAGCTTGAACGACTAAAAACTTCTCATCATTAGTTCAGTCAATAAACAGAATCTACATAGCAAACAACAAAACAAAGCAACAAACTAATGATCATAGACCAAACACCAATCAATCGTTCGTCAACAACCAATATCATATTTAAATTGCTTATGTACAGAACTACAAATAATTAACCAATAAATCTAAAGAAAAAATTGTGTACCAAAAGAAATGTTTCAGTTATAGTCAAAATCCAAAATGCCATTCTATTGTAACAAAGTACAGAGAAACATTTGAACTTGAATCTCAGCTACAACATACATTTCTAAAAATGGATTAGGTGATTACAAATGCAGCAATCAAACGAGTGATGAGGGCTAGCTAATTACTTACGTCTAGGGCCAGGAACATCGATCCATCTCAACTTAATTTCAATTTCACCACATTCCACATTTCTTAATCTAAGAACCATGTTTTGGACAACTCTTCCATCCGTCCATGTTATGTAGCTTTCCTCGGCTAGGCAGTTGGTCCTTGTCGGTTTAACAGTAGTGATGATTGTATTGTTTGGGATATCATCATTCAAATGCATCTTTACTGCTTCCAAGAATGGTGTGAAATCAAATTCTGCATCCCCCATTTTATCATCCAGTGAAAATAGATCCCTGTCATAGACTTCCTGCATATTTATAATAGGTCAGACAACAATGGATTAGTTGCAATTGTATTAGTATAGTATTCAGTTTCTGTATTCAAGCTTCAGTATGTCCAAGTCTTGCTACTATCTTTATGATTGTAAATCTTGGAGTTTAATATAATACATTCACCATTTGCACCAAAAAAATATTTATAATAGGTCAAACCATATGACTATGTGTTGCCCTGACATTTTGCAAACTATTTATTGTCAATTGTGGTGTTTGGTACACAGTCAGGAATCATTATAGGTATGATTTCGATAGCAGGGTGGAATGTATATGAAAAAAGGGTGTTTGGATTGAGGGAATGGAAATGGGAATAATAGTTTGTGTTTGGTTTAATGGTGGGTTTAGAAATTGATTCCCATTCCACAATACTAGTTAACACATACCCAAAGTAATTCCCAACTACAAACCAAATAATTTTAAGCCAGTCTCTTGGGTACTAACGAAAAGCTCCCAGTTGTGGGGGTACATCTAACGGGTGTTTGGGATTGCTTGTTTGCTTTTAAAATAAGCAGGTAACGACCTGTATATTTTAAGTGCTGAATTACCAAAAAAATAAACAAATAAGCAGCGTTTGGGATTGCTTATCTGCTTTAAAACAATGCAATGAGCATATAAACATACGAATAAGTAATCACAAACACCCCCTAAAAATATAAACCATCAAACCACTTAACTACACACTGATCATTTCCATTTTCACCCCCTTATCCGCAAACACTAACGCTCCGTTCTCGAGTTATTTTTTAAAAGGAAAGGAAAGGAAATGATAGGAAATTGAAATTTTATTGTGTTCTCGAGTTTTTTTTTGGACAGAAAGGAAAGGAAACAGGAAGGAAATGATAGGAAAATTTTAGTGATTTTCCTATAAGAATTTTCCGCCCAAATATGGGCGGATTTGGACGGAAAGTATTTTACACTCGCACTATTTAGTATATAATGACCAATATAACTTTCAATATTTACTCATATTCGACTCTTATGATAAAATGAACATATCTAAAAGTGCATAAATGTAATTATGTCTCTTTTTCTTTCTTTTCTTCCCAACTCGAGAACACAACATTATTTCATTTCCTTTCCTTTCATTTCAACTCAAGAACACGAAATATAAAATCAACTTTCTTTCCTTTCCTTTTCATTTCTTTTCTCTTCTTTTCACATCATTTCTATTCTCACCTAGAAAAACTCGAGAACGCAGCGTAAGAAGTTGTTACTCTCAAAACCAAGCTTCATATCTAACCACTGTTGGAATTCAATTTAAATTGGAAGCTATAGTCTATGTTTCCCTTAAGCATAAGCTAAAAAAGTGTACTCATTTCATTTCATCTAATAACTACAATCATTAACAGACTGGACACTTGTACTTCATAATTGTTAAAAACAAGCTTGAAATGAACAACCCTCACAACTCTATTCCGAAACTACTTAATTCGATACAAATATAGGTGTTAAAAAAAAAAAAAAAAAAAAAAAAAAAAAAAAAAAAAAAAAAAAAAAAAGCCTTACAAGTTTAATAGGGAGAGGCTCGACAACTGAAAGCGTTAAATCTTCATCCCACACTGGATTTAAGTTTTTCTTCACCACTCTAGTCTTCAATTTCTGTACAGCCAAACATAAAAATTATTGTATTCACATACTGTAAAACATTTCACTGTTTTCAAATCACACATCCATCTAGAAACTTGTAGAAAACCTGCCTCAGACCAAAACTATGTTCCAGCCACATTGGACGGAGTAAACAACAATTTTGTAAAAAAAAATAATAAATAAATACCTGTTTGCCCATACGAATGATGACGTAAGGATCACTACTACGTAGATCTCGAATAGCAAGGTTTACACCTCTATGGATGTGAACTCTTAGTAAACCCAACAACTGATCCATAGACATATATATTTATATATGTGTGTACTTTGTTTAACAAGATTATTATGAGAAATGTTAAGGACTGATGGATTGGTTGTTTTTGTTTATGGGTTTGAGGATTTCAATGGAGAGTTTTTGAGGTTTTACGTAGGTAGGTTGCTGCTGTTTGCTATGTGACAAAGGTTTTAGGCTCAACTCAACTATATACTACTGGCAAGTACTGAGGATGGCGTGATTTTAGGTAGGTACACGGGTTTAATTATATTTGGAAATTATTTTCTTTTAGCTTTTATTTTATTTTAGGTATTTCTTTTTTCTTAAGTTTACTACTACACTCTTTCTGTCAAAATATTAGTGTTCCCCGGTTTTAAAAATAATACTAATGAAAAAATACAAAATAAAAATAAAAAATTAGTGTTTCCCAATTTAAAAATTTATATTAGACGAGTAGAGATCAAATGAAAAAGGTGAGAAAAATTTAGATGCCCTTACAAACATAAATGCATATCTTTTTAAATTTCTCTTTCACATTTGAAATGTTTGACTCATATTTCTTCATTCTTCTCATTTCAAACTTTCTTTTCTCCCATAATAACATGAACAGTAATATCGGCAATTTAATGAAAATAGCATGTTAGTAGTATGTTTTATGCATCAGATGTAAAGTTTTTCCGACCATTCGATTTACCAATATAATACAAAGTCGAAGATTAGTAATTTATCAAACTTCATAATTTTAAGTAATCAACATATTTGTACAAAAGTGGAGTCCTGATTTAGGAATGGAAAAACTGGAACCTCAAAAGATGCCTGTTTGGGTTAAGATTACAAATGTACCTTTGGAAGCATGGTCTGTTGAAGGGATAAGTGCTTTGGCTAGTAGCTTGGGTATGCCAATTATGATGGATACAATGACTTCTAATATGTGCTATAAGGGTATAGGAAATCTTGAGTTTGCTAGGGTTCTTGTTGAAATGGATGCTGGAAAAGAGTTGAAGAAGTTTATAGAAATCCAGTATAGAGATGTGTGCAACAATGTTAAAGGTAGTAAAAAGATTCAGGTAGTATATGATTGGAAACCTCCTGTTTGTAACCATTGTAAGGTCTTTGGACATGAGATCAAGCAATGCAAGAAAGTGGTTGTTATTAAGAATGATGTTACAAATTCTGCAAATACTGTGAATGGAGATAATAATAAGAGTGTTTGCCATGATGAACCTTGTACTAGTGGTGGGCAGGAGAATGGGAGAAATATTCAAAATAGTAATAATCCTGGTAAAAGCTATCATCCAAAGAGTTTTTCTGCTAATGTAAAAGTTCCTAATGGTGAAGCAAAGAGGAATGTGAATGAGTTTAAGAGAAAATAATATAGGCAGAAACAAGTGAATAATGAGATTTTTGAGAAGGTTAAGGAAAAAGGTAATATGAGAACAATATGTGGAATGTAAAGGTGAAAGAAATTGAGGAATTAAGAAAAACAGCTAACAAGTACTCCATACTTGAGTCTTTGCCTGAGGATAATGAACAAGTGGGTATTAATGGAAAAGCTGTGGAAGATGTTTTGGAATTGAATAATGGAATAGCAAAGGTTATGAGTGAGAATGTAGTAAAAGGAATGGGAGGTGATGTTCTGAACAATGATCCCAATGGAGTATAAGATAGGAGTATGGAATATAAGAGGGATGAATACCCTTGATAAGCAAAAGGAGGTGATGAATTTAATTGGTAGTGAGCATCTTAATGTTTGTGCAATTTTGGAAACTAGACTGAAAAGCAAGTTAGTTAAGATTTGTGATAAGGTGTTTCAGAATTGGGTATGGGTATCTAATATGACAGAATGTGAGAAAGGTTGCAGAATTGTAATTGGTTGGGATAATAATGATACTCAAATTCAGATTCTTCACAGTACTAGCCAATCTATCTTTTGTGTTGTAAGTTCTCAAAGATTTAAGGTTAAAAGTTTTTACACGTTTGTCTATGTTGCAAATGAAGGTCTGGAAAGAAGAAAACTTTGGAAAGAGTTGTCTAATAATTGCAGATATGCTAATGGTAATCCTTGGTGTGTAGCTGGTGATATGAATGTTATCTTAAAGCCGAATGAACACTCATGTGGGGTTTCTTACATGACTACTGACATGGAGGAGTTCCAAAAGTGTCTTAACAAAATTGAAGTGGAAGATGTATGTAAGTCAAGGTTACATTTTACATGGACGAAAAATTTGCATACGGTTAAAGCAGGTAACATGACTGGAATTCTCAAAAAGCTTGACAAAGTAATGACCAATGATGAGTTCATCAAGCAATATCCTCAAGCTAATGCAAAGTTTCTTCCATACATAATATCTGATCATACACATTCTATTTTAAGCATTCCTTCTACTCTTAAGAAAGGTGTCAAAGCTTTTAGATTTTCTAATTTTCTTGCTGACAAACAAGAATTTATTCCAATTGTTGAAAACAAATGGTTCCAGGAGATTCATGGGTGTTATATGTATCAAGTTGTTAAAAAATTGAAGGGCTTGAAGAATCCTCTTAATAAACTTGGATGGAGCAAAGGAAATCTATTCAAAAGAGTTGAGACCCTGAGAAGTCAGTTGAAAGATGTTCAAATGGCTATTGATAGTGATCCTCATAATCATGATCTCAGATGCAAGGAAGCTGCTATTGTGGAAGAATTTTGTGAAGCCCAAGATGATGAAGAGAAATTTTTATTCCAGCAAGCTAGTATTAGATGGTTGAATGAGGGGGATAGAAATAGTACTTACTTCCATAAAGTGCTTAAAGGAAGAAACAATAGAAGTAAAGTGCATGCTTTAATTGATAATGATGGTGTCAGACAAGAGGGAGAGCAAATTCCTAAGCTATTCTTGGAGCACTTTGAGCAGTTTCTTGGAACAAGTTTGGCTGTTCAAGAAATTAAGTCAAGTGAATTATTATTCCAGAGGAAATTGAGTTCAGATATGGCTAATAGTATGGTGGGAGAGATAAGTAATGAGGAAATTAAAAATGCAATGTTTGAAATTGATGATTCTAAAGCCCCTGGACCTGATGGTTTTACATCCGCATTTTTCAAAAAAGCATGGAAGTTGATTGGTAGTGATATTTGCAATGCAGTGAGAGAGTTCTTTGTTTCTGGGAGGATGTTAAGAGAAATCAATGCCACCCTTATTACTTTGATTCCAAAGATTCAAACTCCCATGAAGGTTACTGACTTTAGACCCATTGCATGCTGCAATGTTCTCTATAAGTGTATCAGTAAAATAATTACCAATAGAATTAAGCATGTTCTTGCTAGTCTTGTCAGTTGCAAACTTGCAATCAAAGTGCCTTTATCCCAGGAAGACATATTCAGGATAATATCTTGCTCACACAGGAAATTATGAGAGGATATAATAGAAAGGGAGGTCCAAAGAGAGCTGCTTTTAAGATTGACATCCAAAAAGCTTGTGATATTGTTAATTGGGACTTTTTAAGAAGTATTCTTGGAAACTTTGGATTTCATGATAGAATGGTTGGATGGATAATGGAATGTGTTACTACAGCAGCTTTTACTCTCAATGTTAATGAGGAAAGAATTGGTTTTTTCAAAGGAGGAAGGGGTCTTAGGCAAGGAGATCCAATGTCTCCTTACCTATTTACCCTTGTAATGGAAGTATTTACCATAATACTCAATAATGAAATTGCTCATGAACAGAATTTTCATTACCATTTTGGATGCAAAGATTTTAAGCTTTCTCATGTATGCTTTGCTGATGACTTATTAGTGATGTGTCATGGGGATACTACTTCTGTGAAAGTCATAAAGAAAGCCTTGGAGAAGTTTAGTGGGGTTTCTGGTTTGGTTCCTAATAATTCTAAAAGCACTGTATTCTTTGGAAGTATGAGTGAAGATGAGAAAGTTGCTATCAATGTTGTTCTTCCTTTTGCTGTTGGTAAATTGCCTGTTAGGTACTTAGGAGTACCTCTTATTGCTAAAAGATTGAGTATCAAAGATTGTGGGTGTTTGTTGGATAAGATTAAAGCCAGAATCAAGAATTGGAAGAATAAGTGGTTGTCTTATGCAGGGAGATTACAACTGATTGCAGCTGTACTTGAATCTATACATGTTTATTGGTCATCAGTGTTTCTTATTCCTACTACTATCATCAATGAAATCAACAAACTGCTTAAGTGTTTTTTGTGGAACCAAGGTGAGACAGCAAAGGGTAAAACCAAAGTTGCTTGGAAAACAATTTGCAGGCCAAAAGATCAGGGTGGTTTGGGTTTAAAAAATCTGAATATATGGAATCAAGCAATGTTAGCTAAGCATGTTTGGAATATTGCTACTAAAAAAGATACTTTATGGGTTAGATGGGTGCATTTAGTCAAATTGAGGAATAAGACTATTTGGATTATTGAAGATGAGAAAAGTGATAGTTGGGGATGGAGGAATTTACTTGGTATTAGAGATATTATTAAGAACAATGTTTTGTACAAGATTGGTAATGGTCAAAGTACTTCTCTATGGTATGATAACTGGAGCAATCTAGGTGCTTTAAACCAAATGGTGACCAATAGAGATCTTTATGATGCTAGGCAGCCATGTGATTTACTAGTTAAAGATATGATCTCCAATGGAAGTTGGTTATGGCCAGAAGAGTGGTATGAAAAACATCCAAGTATTACTAGTCTGAATGTTCCAAATTTGGATAGTAATATGGATGATAAGATTGTGTGGAGAACTAATGTTGGTAAGGAGGTTGATTTTTCTGTCTCTGCTGCCTATTTTGATCTTAATGAACATAACCCTAAGGTGGAGTGGTGGAAGTTGATATGGTACTCTCAGTGTATTCCAAGACATTCCTTTATTTTGTGGCTAGCTTTACATGGAAGGCTGACAACCCAAGATAAACTAATGAAATGGGGAATTCAGGGTGTCAATAGATGTTATCTTTGTTATAATAATGCTGAGGATCTTGACCATTTACTATTTCATTGCCAATTTGCTACTGAAATCTGGGGTAAAGTCAGAAGGTTAGTTGAAATAAGTGGACAGGGTAATAATTGGAATGAAATTGTCAATGATATGGTGAGAGCAGGTAATGGTAATAATATCATAAGTGTGGTAAGAAGGCTTATGCTTGTTGCTTTTGTTTATAATCTTTGGAAGGAAAGAAATGGGAGAATATTTAGAGATGTTAGTAGAAGCAGTGAAGATGTATTCAAAAGTATTGTGGAGACTGTGAAGTCTAGGATTATGAGTTTGACAGTGAAAGATAGTGTGTAAGTTAGAAGATTGGAAAGAGTATGGGGCATTACTTGCAAAAGAGCAAATGTCTTGAATTGAGAATCTGTATGAGGTTTGATGTATTGAGATCCTAGTTTGTGGCTAGAGGTTTCTTAGCAATCTACATTGAGGTTTCAGATTCTTTAAGGGTGTTTGGCATTAAGGATTGTTATCTTTTCTATTACATACAGTTGGTATTTCTATCCTGGAAATGCAAACTGTGTCATTTTGCAGACCATAACAATGCATTGTCTTAGTACTTGGAGTTCTAATGGTAAGGCTGTAGTCATTGGATCCTCATTCTCCTTCCCAGTTTGGCCTTGGGAGGAAACTGTGTGGGCTTTGATGGATCTGATGAGAGGTCTAATTCATAAGAATGTACCAGAATATAAGGCAATGTATTGTGAAGGGTATATGGTTTGGGTGGGCAGTGTATGATGGGTGGAATAGCGAGGAGTGAAAGATGATCCTGCTTGGTCCACCCAATACATTGCCAAAGGATGTAATGGTTGGTCTTCCCTCAAGGTATGTGTTTCCAAGAAGCTGAAGCCTTTTTTAAGAGAAGGAAATGTAGGCTTCTTGGAAGAGCTCTTGACTGGAAGGGTTATGGGTGCCTAGTGATGCCTTTTGTCTCCATTATTTGGTTACTGTGGATGTGGGTTGAGTGATCATGGAGTGGAGATGAAAGGAAATGTAGCTAGGTGGTCTAATGGTGCATAAAGGTAAATGATGAATCCTGGTTTGTTGTAGCAGGATGTCAGACTCTGTTTCATCTCTTAAAACAGAGTTTGATTTGAATCTCTGTTTCTTGTACATCAGATATAGGTTTGGATTGATATTCTAGTTTCTGTATTGAGCTTCTGATTTTGGGCATGTCCATTATCAGTTATCTTTATGATGTACACTTTGGTTGTGATTAATATAAATTTACCTTTGCACAAAAAAAAAAAAAAAAAAAAAAAAAAAATACATAGTTGGATGATATGACTTCTATCACAAAAAAGAAAAGTTGACTTGCTTTACATAGGGTTCAATTTAAAACATGTTGGGTGATAAAGAAAATGCTTTTAAAGGTCAAGAATAATGTTTTTTATACTTTATATAAAGTAACAAATAGAGATTGTTAAGATATAACAAGCATTTTTGTTAAACATAGAATTTAGCATATGTATTTGTCAAACTAAATATTTTTGTTTTAGTTAACGAAAAGGTGTAATAGCTACGGTTTATTATCACTTTCTTAGAATATTAAGAAAAGTTACTCTGTATTACATCTTTTCGTTAACTTATAAAGGAGAAAAAACAGAATTCATGACTTTTTTAAAATAAAAAAAGATAAAAAAGCATAATTCTTTTTGGAATGGAGTAGTGTATAAAATAATCATGAGTAGGTAGAATACGATCATAATTAATACAAAAGATATGGTAAAGTATTCCTTTTAAGATAACGTTAATATTTATTAATTTGATACGAATAAAATAAGTTAATGAAAAGGATTATGTTTTGTATTATTGGTTGCCGCCCACCCTGCAAACATTTTAACTAAGAAAATTAAAAACACAATAATTATCATTAATAATTAAAATAAAGATTCCGCGTAATTCTCACACACACCATTTAATAAGACACGGACATATTAAACAAGGTTTTGACACTTTTTCTTTTGTTTGGTTTGATACAGCCTGGCTATAATTGAGTGTGGGTCTGTATTAAGTTTTATAACCAGGAAATACAGTAACTCAATAAGAAGTGACTATGACATATGAGACATGACGTAATTTTTTAAAGGTCTTTTATTCAAAGTTAGGATTTACTTATATAATTTTCCAAAAAAATGGTATTTGTATACGCTCACTTGCCAGTTGTCAAACACGGTGGATTTTAGGGCCCATTTGGATTTTAGGGTCCAGTTGTCTTTATTATTTAAAAAAAAAATTAAATATCTCGTAAATTGTAACGAGAATTAAATTATCTTTTTATAGTTATACATTATTATATATATTCGACGAACTTTTTTTTTCGATAAACTTAAAAATAAATAAATAAATAAAATCCGCCCAGAAAAATCACATGTGATCTGTAAAAATCACAATGTGATTCGTTATAATCAAATCATATGTGATTTTTACAAATAACATGTGATTTGTAAAAATCAAATCATATGTGATTTTTACGAATCATATATGATTTTTCTGGGCGGAAATTAAAAAAAAAAATCTTCGAAAAAAAAAGTTCGTCAAAAGTATATAACAATGCATATCTATAGAAAGATAATTTAATTCTCGTCGCGATGATGTATTTTTTGTAGCTTGAAAATTTACCGTTTGCAAGATATGTTTTTTTTTTTTTTTTTTTTTTTTTTTTTTTTTTAGTGGAAAATGGTCTTTTATTAATTTAGATAAAAAATGGCCGACTATGATTAGTTCATTAGTTATATGACAAATATAAGTTCTATATTGATTTTAACTCTTGATGGGTTTGGAATAAGATTTGAATTTGACTTTGAATTTGAATTTGATTTAGGATTTTGACGGAGAAAATATATTATTAAATGTATTTTATGTTAAAATTATAATAAAAAAAATGTCATTTAAAAATTTAAATAAAAATGATATGTGAGAGTAGAAAGTGATGATCCCACGAGTTTTGCTAAAACCCTCCAAATTAATGTGCAATGGAATTTAATTCCATCTATCATCCATTTTATTAAAGAGGGATGCTACATCCACATAAGAAATCCACAAAAAAACTTCACACGCTGACGTGTCATGCACTGATTGGTTTAATCATAGAGAAGAGAGAGAAACTATAGTAAAATCCACCAATCACTGACTGACACATCAGCGTGTGGATTTTTTTTGTGGATTTCTTATGTGGATCTAGCATTTCTCTTTATTAAAAGAATGAACTAAACAACAAATTATTGTCACATCAAACTTAAAAGACAATCAAAGTGTCAAACAAGACGCACCCTTAGAGCAACTGCAGTGGTAAAACTTCTCAATAGCTTTTTGCATTTACTTCTTGTACTTATTGCATTTAATACATTAATTATTGCATTTATTTCCTTATACAAAAAGCTTTTCTCCAAATCTTCTCCAATGCTAAAAACTCATGCAATAGCTTTTTTGTTGGGTCATTTAATGCTTCAGTTAATGAAAAGTCTTTGTATCAACCGGTCGGTAGAATAAAAGTCATTGTATCAAAAGTCTTTCACAAACTCTTTATCACAATGGTTCAAAGTTGTATAATAGCTTTTTGGAATAGTACAAAGTCATTCAAAAACCACCATTGCAGTTGCTCTTAGTACCGATTGTTATTCTGATCACGTATTGCTATCACCTAAAGCTTTTCACCTAGTGATATGTGTTTCTTTGAATTAAAAGCTTGTTAGTTAAAATCCGCTTGAAAATTTTTGTGACATATATTGTAAGGTTGGTGATATACGAGAGTGAAAAAATTGCAGTTACAACAGGAAATTGTCTGATGCTATCTAACTTACACGTAGAGCGATTCTTACTTAAACCGAATAATGTGATCATATGTCTTCTTGATTTTCTTTTATGTTATTGAACTCGATTCTCGCATGGCTATTTAATATAAAGCCAATAAAAATAAGTCTTTTTGTATCGTGATTAAAGTTCATTTACTCATTAACTGTTTTGAAAAATTTTAATTGTCATTTAACCAAAATGGATGGATCTACATAAAGGATAGTGTTCGGCTATGTTTGGCAACGAGCTTATTGAGGCTTATAAGGGTTTAAGCTTTTAAAATAAATTGACTTATAAAATAAATCTTTAATTTAGAACATTCAAAATTATAAGGTGTTCTATGTTACAGTTAATTAAGAAAAGTGATTGAAATGTCTAAAAGTATTACTAAACTTGTGTTTAAATCAACATAACATTGATTTATGGATTTGTGAAAAAAATGATCTTTCTGTTGTCACCAACAGAATGTTGTCACATAAAATCAGCTATGCGTTTAGGCATAATAATCATTGTTCGTTAGGTAATACAAAAGAAATAAAGAATAATTAAAGGCATAAATGAGATTGATTATAAGTTTGTCATATCTTTTTGATCAAAATAATAAGGTGCCACAGAATGTTGAAATGTTCTATTTTCTACCGCTTTCTTGTAACTTTTGACCGTTCTAGAAATCAGTCATGTGTTTTAGTTTTGAATTGTTAAATAACGTATTATGCAGGTAGTCGCTAAGTAACTATTAGTAATATTAAAATATGTGATAACTAAAATGACTTTTTAGGCAAAGTTAAGTGAGTAATACTTATACAACTTTTAACTTGTTTTCCTGATGAAGAAAGAAGTGGAGAGGTAGTGATGTAGTCTGTAGAAAGTTGGTGGGTGTAGTGACCGGCAGGGCGGACCTGGGGGCAAAAAGTTAAAGTTAAATGAGATTGATTAAAGTTCATTCTTGGTTTTATGAAAATTTATGGATGTTCGCCGCCTAATTTAAAGTTTCGTTAAAAATTTTGATCTCTCGAAATGAACTTGGTCTTCAGCCTTTGAGAAAAGCAAATGTGAAATTGGTTAGGTGGTCGGATAACAAATGGAAGAGAAGATGAATAAGGTTATAGTTGTCGGGCATTGGTCATAAAATAGCAACAAACTTTCTTTATTGTCTTGTTTTTGTAGGTGAACTCTAAAAAAGTTATGTAAATGTAACGAATTTTCATAAAATATTTCAATATGCACATTTTGATGACGTGTCATGTTATAAATGGTGTCACGTGTCAGACTAGACTTTCAGGTATGACACGTCAGCAAAATGTGCAGATTAAAATACTTTATGAGAATTCGTTACATTTACATGATTTTTTCAAAGTTAACGTATCAAATGGGTACGTATCAAACCGGTATGTTTAAAAAGGTTCATTGCTGTTTAATTACCAAAACCTTATATTTGTCTAACGTTGTGTTTCGGAAATTTTTTTTTTTTTTTTTTTTTTTTTTTTTTTTTTTTTTTTTTTTTTCTCTCGAATGCCCATTAAGTAGAAAAGAAACTGCCCTAAGGACACTGGCAGTCATGATTCCGAAAACATCCATACCTCCGAAATCTACCAATAATATCATTCCACCTCATTTCACCTCATTCATACTTTTTCCATACCTCACAAACCCATTTTAGTGGCAACCATGCCTTTTTCATGGGAGGTGATTTGCACACTCTCCAAATTGATTGGCACACTCCAAATTAGAGTGTGTTGACATTTATACCCTCACAGAGTCAAAATGTGTAAATTAATGTGAGGGTATAATTGTCAACACACTTTAATTTGGAGTGTGCCAATCAATTTGAAGAGTGTGCAAATCATCTCCCCTTTTTCATACCACCCAACTTTTTTTTTCTTTAATAATAAATTAAATTAAACAATTTAAATAAAACATAAATATTTCATTAATAATTAAAATAACATTACATAATGCTTGGAAAAAAAATAATATTACATTATTAAATCTAAAAATCCGTAGGCCATCCGTATGTCTGCAGCAACTCATAGGACCATTGATCCTTTGCACGTTTATCTGTCATGGCCTCATCCAACGCTAGTGGTTTCTTTGAATAACGAAAAAAAAAATATAACAATTAAATAACGAAAAAAAAAAAAATATAACAACTATAACAATTAAATAACGAAAAAAAAAACCATATAAAAACTATAACAATTAAATAACGAAAAAAAAAACATATAAAAAATATAACAATTAAATAACGCGTATAAAAAAATATATATATATACCAATTTGAGTTTGTTGTTGCGTTTCGGGAACAAACTCAACGTCATCATCATCGTCGTCACCATATAAAGGAAGTTCGCGTTCCACACTTGGTTCACGACGCGAAGGACCTTCACGGTAGTCACCAAACGGGTTGAAGTCACTCGTCATCGATATGTTATATTGGCTTGGGTTCATTGCGGGTGGAGCTTGGGGATAGTTAAAAGATTGAAGGTATTGTTGATGCATCGGTTGTGGAGGTTGGGGATAATATCCCGATTGAGGGTATTGTGGATACGCCGGTGGTGGACCTTGCGGACGAACACAAGGACGGTAGCCACGTCCACGACCTTTTTGTGTTGAACCACCTCTTGATTTCCCACTTTCCATGCTTCACAAACTATATGTGTAAAAATTGTTTGAGTTTATTTTTGTGTTTGGAAATGAATTGTGTTTGAAAATGAAATGTAAAATGTGTAATATATATAGGAATTTTTTTTTTTTTTTTGGGCCGAATACATGCTCCAACGGCTAGTAAATTTAATGCAACGGTCGAAAATGTCACATGAAACGAGAATGCTTCGGAGGCAATATATGCCGTTCAAGGGTTGCCGATGGGGATGCCGGTGGAGTGGCGGCGGTGTTCACCGCCGGCATCACCATGCCGATGGGTGATGCCGCCCCCACTGCCGCCCTTCTAAAGTCAGCTTTGCATTAGAGGATGACTTCATGGCTACGAGAAGATATTAAATGTTATAGGTTGTGTTTGTGAATTTTATTTTATTTATTTATTTATTTTTCTAGAAAGCCCTTTAAGCAGAAAAGAAACGCCCCGAAGTCAGCTTTGCATTAAAGGATTGCTTCGAGAATATATTTAATGTTGATGACTAAAATGTGATTGTAAAGCTGTTCTTAGAAAATTACTTTAACGTTGCATCGAAATTTTCATTGGTCAAATCATTGCCGGTCTATAAAAAAGGTAACTGTTAATTATAGTTTGAATATACGGAATATGACAAAGGAAAGTTTATTTACACGACCGATCCATCTGCTAGGAGAAAGAGGTATCAAGTGAACCCATGTCTCTTTAACAAGTGTTGCCTGATTAACTTATTACATGTTATTTACATGTTAGTCGTGAGACTGGTCGATGTTAGAACGTCGGTGCATCAGTTTCTAATCTCTAATTATAAACGAGTTATGAACTATATCAAACAGATAAGATAACCAACTGTTATTAACTTATTATCACAATGCAAGTACAATTACAACAATGGCTCATTTGAGCCAGACCACATCGAAATATAGCACCTGTTCAACGTATGAGATCAATGCTAGTATAAGTTATCGAACCACCTCCTGAACTAACTTCAGCATCACCCGGTTCGGCAAAGTACATTGGCACAGGCATCTTCATTGGAAGATTTGGGCCTGCACCCTCAAACTTCAGCACCTGAATCGCTTGCCTGATCGAGGGTCTCAAACTCCTGTCAGGGTGAGCGCACCATAACCCAACCATCATCAAACACTCCGCTTCTTTCTTATCAAAGACATTGTTCAACTTCTGATCCACACCCGAAATCAGCTCACCTTTTCCAAGCAAGTCCCAAACCCATTGTACCAACCCAAGGTCAGAATTCGGGTCAACAGAATCCATTGCTTTTCGCCCACATGCGATTTCTAATGCAACCACCCCGAAGCTATAAACATCGGACTCTTTACTAGCCTTACCAGTTGTGACATACTCAGGAGCTAAGTAGCCTAAGGTTCCAGCTAAACCAGTTGTTTGTGGGCCCAACTCATGATCCATTAATCGAGCCAACCCAAAGTCTCCTAGCTTACGTTGAACCCTGAATCAAGCATGATATTGCTTGTTTTAATATCTCGGTGCACAACACATTGTTCCCATTCTTCATGCAGATATAGCAATGCAGAAGCTAAACCTGTTGCAATCTTATACCTCACAGCCCACTCAAGAGAACTCTTTTGACCGAAGAGGTGCGAGTCAAGGCTTCCATTTGGCATAAACTCGTAAACAAGCAAGAACTGAGTTTGGTCATGGCACCAACCAATGAGTCGCACTAAGTTTCGGTGTCTTAAACTGCTAATGATTTTCACTTCTGTTATGTACTCTTTTTTTCCTTGTTTAGACCCTTGTGAAATTTTCTTGACAGCAACCATAACACCTTCGCGCGATAAATAGCCCTTGTACACACACCCAAATCCACCCTCGCCCAATTTTCGGTCACTAGAGAAGTTGTTGGTTGCTGAAACGAGATCGTCATAAGAAAATCTTTTCGGACCTGCCCCTCGTTCAAGATCATCGTTCATTGATGTCAAGGCGACTGTCTCCACTTGTTTCTCTGCTGGTTTTTTTGGTCTCATCCAAAATATATAAAATGCTGCTATAGCTGCTAGAATTAAAATACCAACAGGGACAGTTACCCCCACTGCTAGTTTCCATCCAATAGAATTATTATCACTTTTTTCTGCTATATCTAAGGTGGAATTAAACTCCCAATATTGAAGGATATGTCTTTCTGCAAAAGCACCAGTAGCAGCCGAAAACCCAACTGTCGCCCGCTCCTGAAGAACTTCACGGAGGTCAACTTGATACGAAAGACTTGTATTTCCTCCAGTATCATTTCCATCACCATAGCTCCATGACAAGTTCAGAATTTGAGTGGTAGAATTGTAAGAAACCCAAGCATCAGCAGAGTCTCCACTGTGTAAACTGGCATTCCAAGCAGTGTAGTTAGCTGAACTAATCGAGTTCTTGTTAATACCCACATGTTGAAATGGAGGATCCCATTCTACGTTTACAAAGGTGTCAAACTCTATCACAATCATTTGGTTTCTAGGTGAGTCGGTGTAAGTAGTGTTAAAGAGGCCTAAAAAGCCACCTACTGAGTTGGGTGGGATTTGGAAGTCAACAGGTGCTAGAAAGAAAGTGAACCCATGACCGTATGTGGATTGAGATAATGTATCGATGATGAAAGTGAAGTGAGTGGTGAAATCGGTTAGCTTACCAGATTTACTGTCCCATATCGGGATTGTATCTGCGTATATGGCTTGACCGACACGAGTGATGTAATTGACTTTGTTGAACTCTATGGTACCAACAGAAGGTACTGCATCACCTAATTAGAGTATGTTTGTTGCATCAGTGTCGAAACGAGTGATCTCAAAATACACTGATGCAGAAAAAGGTAACAAGAATAAGAAACAAGAAACAAAGATTAAGGTAGTCATGATTAAGCTAAAAGCTTAAAACACAATGTGTTTGTGCTAACAACACCTGATAATGTGATTAAATACCATTAATAAAAATTAAAATATTGATGCTAATACATATTTTCTAAACTTGTTCTTTAAGGTTACACCTACTGTCCTAATATTATATAAGAGAATCAAAGGTTCATGAAGATTAGAGGAGTATTAACTAATCAATTAACAACTAAGCGCTTAAAGTCAACACAGAACCCAATAGACTCCGATTATCATATTGGAAAAGATTATCATAATGTTATCTTGTCTTTGTCTTGTTTATACTTTATACAGATAGACTGTTTTCCTACGTTTTTCTTTTCATCTTCAATACTAATAATCAAGAACCCAAGTATATTCGTTTTTAAGCATTTGTTTATATAGCAACCAGTTTGCGAAGTGGGAATCATGCTATCATATAATGATCTAACACCACCAGAAATACAATACACGTAATTCTGCTCATACGAATAGCTCTTCAAATTATTAAGGACACTATATCGAACCTAGCTTCTTGTAGACCTTAAATGACTAGAAACAAGTGAATGTATTTATTTTTCCTTTTTGATCCGCCTCTTGTAACAAGCAACAGTTGAAGGAGAACAAGTTTTCTATTAATTGATGCAATAATTATTACTAAAAATTTCAAAAACTATGACAAAGTGGTAATGGATTGAACTGACCCAACCCTTTTGAACCATATCAAAATGATCATTTTGATTGTAAATGACTTGAAAGTTGAAACGATCCATAAGTGTTTTCTTTTAAGTCCATTGTATCAACACCAGGGAACCTGCACACAGGGTTCATTTAAAGCATATACCGTCATTCAGTAGAGGCGCCCCTGCCTGGAATCGAGCATGGGTAAGCACCACTTCATCATAGTTGGGGCCCATAGCCATACCTTAATATGTTACTAATAAATTCCGTAAAGATAATATAGATGCTAATTAATATAGATCAAACTCTTGGCCGGCAAGATTAAGCTACCATACCATAACGACAAAGAAATAAAGATGCAAATTCATATCTGTCAAAATCTTAATCTTTAATATCATATTTTGCCTTAGTTTAATATGAACATAAGACGGGACATTGACAGAATAAAAAGTATATATGCAATGAACAAAAAAATGATTGATAGTAGTAGTTAACAATTAGTAGAAAGATCATTACATGTGGGGTTTGTTTTCCTAGGATATGTTCTCCAATCATTCAATGACACCTGAATATGTTGATAATATCATAAAGGGATTATATAAATTACCATTGCTAATGCATATAAGTCAACTTCTTCATATTAAAGATTAATGAGTTGTCAAATTTTTATATGTATATAAGAAGGTTCATGCCTTCATGGACATTGACAGAATAAATTTATTATACAACGAGCAAATAAATTATCAAAGAGTCAACTTAATAGAAGATGATCACCATTGTAGAGCTTCAAGACCACCAAGCAATGGTACTACAATATACCAGCGCCAACATTACATTTATGGAGAGCACATATGTGGTCATTTGCACCCATTACTGATAATGATCAGGCAGTTTGAGTTATGTTTTATCACTAATGGTCAAATGGGATAAAAGATTTGCTAAAAAGGATACACGTTAAATACTCAAATGGGTCGAAAGTTGGCCAAGAAATATTTTTCATGATATCTATATTAAAAGAAAAATAGTTCTTAAAGATAATAATATAGTTTTCTTAATCCTGTTCAACATGCTTTGCCATTTTTTTTTACAAAAATCTGGTTCGGAGCAGCAGGGGAAAACATGACCCAACCCGTACCAGCATTACCCATTTTGACCCATTAGCCAATAGTCAACCCGTCTGACCTGCCTATTTGACACCTCTAGCGAGAAAATTTGTCTGCATGAACTAGAAGGATATGAAACTAGAACACTTTCAGATTCTAATGTGTCAAGTTTACTGTTAGAACAAAACTGAAAATTAGTCGATGAAATGGATATTTTCACGAGGTAATAAAGGTATAATTATCATAATAGATGATCTGATACCAAAGTTACTCGCCTGTTACTTAAGTTATTATGACTCATAAGTTGTTTTGAATGTGTCCTAATAAGCTTGCTTTGACATGGTACCCACAGAGTGCCATAACTTAAGTTCCAAGCAAGAGATACAATCACTTACCATATCACATAAAGTTTCGTTCAAGATAAACAAAATGAAGCATTAAGCCAAGTCAAAGATTACCTTATAGGCGTGAATTTCGTAGAAAAGATATCAACTACATTAACCAATGTGATCCTCCATTTCTTCCTATGCATTTAATCCAAAAGAATTCATATTTTATAGCCTTACATAGTCTAAAGAAATACGGAGTAACAAATAATACAAATTTATAGAATATATACAACAGTGAAAACACACAATCTTGTAACTAAAAAACAGTACTAGTTTAGCAATTTATAGAATATATACAACAGTGAAAACACACAATCTTGTAACTAAAAAACAGTACTAGTTTAGCGCCCTTGAACCAAGCAAGTAAGGTATGTTACAGGCTTGTACCTGCTTTAAAATTTTTGGATTTTGGACATTCTTCTGTTGTAGAGTTTTGCTGCAAACTCTATTAAAGCCAACTCGTTTGTCTTGTCATGGTCATGCACCAATGTAAAGTTGCTTGAATTCACTCTAGTCGCCCGTTTCTTCAATAACTCTTCGCCTACCTTAACAAGATTCTCCAAAGCCACATTATCGCTAAAATTATCATCCTGAATTTACAGATATCATTCATCCGAATGAATGAGTTCTAAGAGGGAAAGGACATAGTATTCAACCAAATCGAAACTACCCCTACCATTCACCCACGGAGACAGAGACCCTGTGCCTAATGACAAGACCAAAAACCGTCCACATTCCCTTGACTCTCTCCGATCCATACTTGCTTCACTTTACGCAACCATAGTCGGATTGTTGGCAGCTACTCCTCCATCTATAAGATTAAATTCTCGAAGTAGCTTCCCTTCAGAATCTTTTACTTGGAATGGATGTGGAGCTGCGGATGATGTTCCAATACATATATCGGATAACTTGGCATCAAGGCTCGGGTCTTTCTTTACCTTATAGCTTGAGAAGATGGTAGTCTCCATAGTTTTTACATCATATGTTGGAATGACAATATTTGTTAATGTATCATGGAGTCGTTTGTCTTTTAAAAGTCCCCGCGTAATCTCAGCACGATCCAATGCATTATTTAGGGTGATTCTGGCAGAATGTTCAAGATGAAAATCTAACACATCCTTAGCCGTAAAGATTGGGTAAGCCTCGTCATCTGGAGTTGATAGCAAAGTTGCAATAAGGGCACCTGTACTTGTACCAGCCATTACATCAAAATAGTCTGCCAGCCTTGCATGCTTTCCATCTAGTTTCTGTAGCTCGGTTTCTAAGAAATTAAGAGCAACACTTGGGATGATTCCTCCTTGCATTCCAGTACTACCATCGATGCTCAGAATCGTGGTCGCGTTATCACATAGCGGATACTGTTGTTGCGTTCCAAAAGAGACACTTGAAAGGGAAAGAATGGTTGTTAGAATAAAGGGGACGACCATTGAACAAGCCATTGAAAGTTATCAAGGTTTGGGAGCCTTTCAGTATTTAAAAGCAATCGATAGCCAACCTTGATGAATCCAAAACCCTATTAATAGAAATCTTAATGGTCGGTTACACAAAGCTCTAATACTATCGTCTAATAATTTTTCTTGCTTGGAAGAAAAATGATTATCAAAAGAAAAGGAAACTCACAAGAATATGTCGTCTTTTTACAAATGTAACAAAACAAGCCCATTGTAACTCATATCTAGCTCTAATACAACGTCGTCTAATTATATTACCTTTTTTTTTTCTTTTTTTTTTTCATCAAAAAAAAAAATATATATAGCATATGTATGTATTTTTTTTTCCGAACAGTATATACACATTAATTTCATGCGTTTTCATATAACTAAATTATATCATACTTTTTATATTATGTATTTGCTACCGACTATATTATTAAAATATTTGTAATTATTTTGACTTATTACCAGAAAAATAAGAAGTTGAATTTAAAATATAAATAAATGTTTTTCTATAAAACCATAAGTAAGTTAAAAGCATTGCAATTTTGGACTAATTTTATTCAAAATTTAAAGTTCTTTTTATTTGTACTACATCCGTCCCAATATATAAGTCCAGTTTGACTTTGTGTATCGAACTTTGACCTTAAATATTTTTGTTAGTATTATATATCACTTGATGAAAATTATACCAAATGAAAATACATATAAAACACTATCCATCTATATATTTTGCATCAATTATTATATAATACAACCAAAAATATTTAAGGTCAAAGTTCAATTAAAAAAGTCAAAGTGGACTTATATTTTGGGACGGAGGGAGTATATTTTTTGTAGGGTAAATTACACCGCTCGTCCCCCGTTATACAGTTATTGCACGAATAGTCCCCAGCGGGGTGTTTTCACGCCCGTATGGTTCCCAAAGCTCCATTATGCATAATCCAAATTAGTTTTTCTTGTTAGTGGACTTTTCAACGTACATATTTACGTCTTTTCAAACCTAAACAATTGCAGCGTTAGTCCCAAGACCTCCGTTATACCACTCACCATCGCCACACACCACCACCACCCCCAACGCCAACCACCACCGCTACCAACCCCCTCCCCTCCCCCCCCCCCCCCCCCCCCCCCCGATGGATCAAAAATGGAGATTAATTTGCCTTCTAATGCTGCAGATTAATGTCAACCTTAATTTTTCAAAGAAACAAAATTGATACTATAAAAGACTGATGTGAAGTTGTAAACTATTTGATTGGCAGTAATTATTCATTTAGCATTTAGCTACATATGATATTTCCCTATTTTGTATGCATATATTAATGCATTATTCTACTCCACATTATTGATGTACGGTAAAGACTACATAATGAAGTGATGGAGAGTGATAAAGTCATTACTTTGACTTTTTCAGTGGTTAAATCTATAAAGTTATATAATAAGTTATAGATCAATGAATGAATTTACAATTGATGTGATTAAGTAAAACAACTTTGATATGTTCTTTTAATAGAATAGAGAAAGAACAAACATTTTTTTTTTTTTTTTTTTTTAAAAAAAAATGTCTAATTACAAAGATAAAAGAAAAAGTGACCGGAATATAGGTTTGGTCTCATCCGAGAGGATGAAAATGAAAGGTAAAGGGTGGTTGTGTGGTGATGCTGGTGTTGGTGCCGATTGTGTGGTAGTAAAGGATGATGGTGGTGCAAATTCAAAAGAAAATAAAAACTGGGAAGAAGACAAGGGTAAATTAGTCATTTCGCATGGATAAAAAAAAACGGTAATTTGCAACTACAATAGCGTCTATGGATAAAAAAAAGTCGATTCTTTGTTTACAATTGGCATTTCTGATACATGGGAATCGCACCAGGCTTTACTTCTCGAGGGATCTCGAGAAGCTTACAACTCCCACCAGGCAGTGTACCTGATCGTTGTAGTATAGTATAGTGACAAGTACTAGGGGATTGATCGTTCAACTCAGGAATGGTGTCGCCAGGATTAGGAAGCCTAAAAACTAGGTCTAGGGGTGAGGGATGATTCTTTTTGTATTTTTTTATATTTTATGAAAGCAATTAAAAATCTCGGTTTTGGAAGAGTGGGCGGAATTAGTTGCTAGCCAACTAACCCAATAACTAAAGATGCAATCAACATAAAAGAACAAAAATGAAATTAGATCTAATTACTAATGCGGTGTAAACAATAATAGGGAAAGTTGTGTTTACTTAGGTTTCATTACTCCCTAGATATCTTTCACAGGTTGATAGTTTGTTACAATTGCATGGATGACGGGTCGTATTCCTTAATACTAGTCGTAGGGCCGTGTACAATATTCCTTAACTCTATAGGATCCTACTTCAATCCTATGTCGAGCCGTTAGAAGCTCCTAACATGGGATCATTAGAATTCTCCAACGCATTAAATACAACCAAAAATCATAGTACACCTCTGATCATGTTTCTTAAGACTTTCAAGCATGTTACCAATGGAAGTCTGCCAGTTTTCTTAAGCCTAACATCGAATACAATCATCCGTAACAACTATAAACAAACAGTCAACCCATAATTAACATCTAGGTTTTACTACATCTAATCAAACACACAAGAGATCTAGCCAAGCATGTTAAATTGAAGACAAGTGTAAGATATATACAAGTAACACATAAACATATTGATTGAATTGAAAGAGTACTTATCTTAATTGAACATGAAAGGTTTCAAAGGGTAAAAACCCTTGAAAAAGCTGTGATATTCGGACTAGGGTTTCTCTCCAAAGTTACACCCTAAAAGTTACACTCTAATGAATGAAAATTGCAAAACTATATATAGATTTTACAGGGTGACAGTGTTAAGAAGAAAATTCTGACGTCGTCAACTCGCCGCCCATAATGAAATCGGATTGCCTAGATCCACTTTTGACGCTGTCATGTGTAATTCTATTCTGGGCCGTCACTAACAATTGGACCATGACGGCCTATGGTGACGCCGTCATCTCCATAGTACAAAACTCTCTGGATCGTCATTGACTTTATCCACTTCCACCTCTTGTATTGCTCTTGACGCCGTCACTTGAAAGCTCTTGACGCCGTCAGGTACTGTTCCAGCAAGAAAAATTAAGACTTTGCCGTTTTCTTCACTTTTATGCTCCAAAAACGTCCAAAATGCTTCCTTTTCCAGAATTCACTCCAAAAGTACCTGAAATGACAAAAGGAACGATTTAGGGCAATATTTGATCAAATAAATTCAAATCCGGGCTAAAATGACCCCCGAAAAACGGTTCATTTTTCGCCTCATCAAATACCCTTACACTTGAGATTTGCTTGTCCTCAAGCAAATGCGCTTTTATTCTAATCAAAATACAAGTTAGGGGTCATTTAACACTAATATAAAAGTAATTACAACAAATAATCGTTCCACTAAAGACCAAAGACAGGCACGGAGGTCATACACTAGCACCTCATAAATAATGTTTAGATACTCACATCTCTTGGGTGTAATAAAGTATATATCACAATATGGAAATGGAAAACATCTCTCACTACCTGTCATAGCAAAATAGATTACCATAGGCTTGGGAAAGGATCAAACCTCCACCACTTAGCGTAAGCACCTAGGATAAACTATCAAAGAGGTCTTTCAAAGGGTTATAACGTTAGGTGTAGGGATATGGAATACACGGTTTTGTTGGATAAAGGCAATCTTTACTGGTGGCGAGTTAATCATCTTGGTTAATTACATGTACAATATGACGTTGCTAAGCCAAGACTAGACTCGACTTAAGCTAATAAATCAAAGATAACAAAAACATAGAATAAACATAGAATGAAATGGGATGGTAGTCCGTATGTTCTTTCTCTTTTCTTTTTCTATTTTTTTTCTTTTTCCTTAAATTTTTTTCGATTTTTTATTTTATTTTTTTTATTTTTTATTTTGCATACATTCTTACCCTACCATCCAAAATAGTACATCATATGGAATGTACATTCCCCTTACACTTGAATTTTTACATACTTTACAATAAACTAATCTAATGACTCGAATTAAGATAATCAAAACACTTGGAGTACTTTTAAGATTAACGCACATATGGGGGTAGTATAATGATGTTCTTCCCCATTACTCCATAACACAAGTACTTTACCCATGAGTCCCAATCGTCCTAAAACAATATGTACAAGATATGACTCGACTTAGCAACCATGTAATCAATTAGATAATTAACTAAGGGTTTAAACAAATAACATGTTAGGAATACAATTATTCCTTTAGAAGACTCGGTCACCTAACTGATGTAATAACATTTAAAGTTAGCTCGTAGTTAGTTTATTAGTTACTTAGATATTAGTTTAGTCTAAGTAACATCGTGGAAGAAGGACGGGTCTTTACCCACTATATGCCTGATCCACAGCCCGGGTGTGGGTGTTTTCATCTTTTTTTGTAGGAAACTATATATACCCCTCTCCACATGTAGAGAGGGTTGGTGCTTTCCATTCCTTAATCTAATATTACAATTTTCTATCATCTCTTTCTCTCTCTAGGAACACCCAACTCACTTTCTCTCTCTAGTTTTCTTTATTGAATCTAACAATACTCACAAGAACCATACATGTTACAATTATGAATATACTACAATTGGTATCAAGAGCCATGGTTAGATCTTAAGGATTGCTTGTTCTCGAATTTTCATTTTGGTTCTTGTTTTATTTTGGGGTCGACTTGGTTCTCAATAGATTACAATCTTGCTTTCTTTATTTCAATAATTTTGTTAAAACTGACTCGGTGTAAACTTTTGTCTATACAAATCCTTTATTGATTATTTCTCCTTTTGGTATAGATATAATATTGGCTGAGTTTGGAGGTGTCTTGAAAGTTCTTAATAGCGATTCACTTTTCTGCTAACTTTTCTTCTTTGCGATTTGTGAAAAAAAAATAGATTACATGATAATGACAGTTTCGTCCTATTAAGTAGCGATTATCTCCAATTTTAGCGATTAAATCAAAATAGCGGTTAGCTCATAAAAATAATATCAGCGGTTATCTCCAAAATTGCGTTTTTTTTTTTTTTTTTTTTTTTTTTTTTTTTTTTTTTTTGCGGTTACCCATTTTTGTGTATAGCGTTTAACTTCCAAGTTAGCGTTTAACTTTTGGTCCACACCAACATGGCAATTCAGTCTATCCTAACCCTTTCAACATATCAACAATAAACCATTTCCAAATCCTTATACCAGTATCAAACCCACCTCAAAGACTGCATCCGTGTTGAATATTGAATCTGATCTTAGAATTGTTCTTTGCTTTTTCATTAATTTTGTGAAGACCTTTAAAGATCTTTACACTCAAAGAGACATCATCATAGATCGATTTCTAACAATATCTTCACTTTAATATTCGGATCTCACATAGAAAATAACAAAAACCCATTCGGTTTAATAATCATTTCTTTCATACGGTATTAAAACAGAAACGTTACAAAGAAACAAGTTAAAGAAATCATCAACAAGCTCAGTATATCTCAATTCGATATCAATGCTTCGTTAGTAAAACAAGGATTTCAGTTCGTGTTCACATTATCACAATTGTTTTTGAGACTTCAACGTGTGAACAAAGTAAACATCATAAATCCATGAAAGCAAAGCTTCTTTATTATTTCTGACTGGTTTTAAAAGAAGTAACCTTAACAAACCTGTTAGATTACTTCTTCAAGTCGTTGGTATAATAAGATAACATAATCGACCAACCTGTGACCCTATCGAATCGTGAAGTAGAAAACATGTCTTCATTGTGATTCGTGCGTCGGTTGTGACTAAGCAATCAAAGGACGATTCTCTGTTAATTCTTGTTTTTATCTGGTTCAGACTAAGAAGACTCAAGGGATGGATTATTCTTGCAGATCTACTTTGTTGGGTATTAGAAGCAGTTAATTATTGGTGACTGCGTATTATTTTTTGAGAGGGTTAGGTTTTGGTTTAAGTGTGATTAGTTGCTTTATATAGGGCATGTGATTAGGGTTAATAGGATTAATTTGGGTTCTTTTTCAGATTTTTATTTTTTTAACCTTTTTTGGATCATCAAACTGGGCTTATAGAATACATGAACGATTGTGGACTTTCTCTTTGGCTGCCGATCTGTTGTAATTTTGGAATTGGGCCGTGTTTTTGTAACCTGGTTGCGGGATTTGTGTTATATTAATTCAAGTTGGGCTGCTACAAATTACAAGGGACGAATTGTTGTATGTTGAGTACTTTAGTTTTGTCTAATTTTTAGTGGCATATTTGAGTTGGTCTAAAAATCTTGCAAAATTTTTGATCAAGATTTTTATTGAGCTTCAAGAATTCGAAATTGTGAATTATTTTGGGTTGTGATAATTTTGGGCTTGCACTAATTCTTTTTTGGGCCGTTTGTTTGAGGGACTAGCAGTTTATTCCTACAAGGGACGAGTGCTTTGTTTTTTTTGTTTAAGTATTACTCTTGGTGCTAAATTGTTGAGATAAATATTGGACAACGGTTTGAGTGAGCTTCATGAATCCGTGATTGTGAATTATTGGTGGGTTGAGATATTCTCGAGTTTATTAGATAGAAAGTCGGGGTTCATTCGGATTTCAATCAAACAAGCTTCACGTTTAACATACAATTACTAGTCATTGTACCGATTCAACAGTTCTCAGTACACGTTCAACTCTATTCTTCGGTGTCTCACGGTTTTATCTTGATTTTGTAAAATCCCGCGAAAGATTATATTTTTTTGGTTTAAATCATTGACTTGTAAAATACCGTGCACATTCACATCATGGCTGCTTCTTCTGACTCTGCTATATCTGAGATACTCAAATTGTACGATAGGGTTGATGAACAGAAGAATTCCAACACAGTACAACTGCCAAATGTTCTCGAACAGACAAATATTTTTGAGTCAGATATTGCTATTATGGAATCATCGAGCTCGAATTCTCATGTGAAAGAGTTTCATCAGCCACTTAAATTGCTCGATAATGCAAAGGATTGCTGCATAGAATGTTTTCTACAACTTCATTCACATCTCTCGGCACTCTTAGAGGGAACTGGATTCAAGATGGGATTCGAACGTGCATTTATAACACTCTTTGGTCAAGATGTTCAGACTTTCACCGGCACAATGATTCTTAACTTAGATCAACTACAACAACAACTTGCTTCCAATGTTTGATCCATGGCTGCCCTCTGTGTGCTCAACAAACAACTGCAGGTGTTCATCGATTCAAAATCCGCTATGATTTATGACTATGAAAGTCAGATGACAATGAAGTGTTTTGCTGATCACACGGAAATTGAGGTTGACACGTTCAGAGACACACTACTCCAACTCATGGGTAATGTGAAGAGGTTCATTGAGGAAAGAGCACAACACATACTTATGTATGACGACAAGGTGAAGGCATGTCAGGTGCTATCATGTAATGGTATTGTTGATTCGGGTAAAGCATCGGATGTTGGGTCAGTTGTCACTAAATGCAAAGGATTAGAGACGGATAAGTGTGACACTACCAATAGTACAGTGACTCTTGTTACACATGATACGGATGCAAATTTCAGACCGGTAAAAGAACATGTGTCATGTGCTGAGGTACCCTTAACTGATCAACATAATGTGCCCTCTAATGAACGCTAGCATACTGATCAAATTAAGCCCATTTATGACACAAATTTGTTGGAAAAGACTGATAGCAATATCATTTCTAATTCACCAAATATGAGTCATAAAGGGGGAGTAAGTGATCAGGATGCTGAACGTGATGATGAGTCAAGTTCTTTGTTTACGGCTGAGTCTTTCAAATCACATGATATGGTTGATAAAGATGTGTTTAATGAACTTTCAAACAGATTCTTACAACTTGAAAAGCATTGTATTTCACTTGAAATCGCAATGCAACAAAAGGAAGAAAGTTTTCAAACTAACCAACCATGTATAAATCCGGAACTTCCTGATTTCTGTGAATTCTTTGTGATAAATGATTTGAAAGCTCAACTAGAAACCAAAAACCTGACAATCAACAACCTGAAAAACCGTATTTTTGAGATGTGTGATATGTGTAATGAAGTTAAAGCTAAACATGATAGTGATGTGATAGCAACTAGAAAGTTTGAACAAAAAATGGTTGAATTACTTGATGAAAATGAGTCTTTGAAAATTCAATGGAAAGAACTGTGCGATTTAATCAAAGAAACGAAAACTAAGAATATTGAGCAAACAACTTCTTTGATTGCCAAAAATGATGAATTCAAAGCTCAACTTCTGGAAAAGGGCTTCACTATTGCAGCACTTAAGAACGAGCTAAGAAAAGCAACTGGGAATAATGTGAACACTAAGTTTGCAAAACCACCAATCTTGGGGAAACCAGTTTTACAATCGAATAGAAACCAATCAGTTGTTAAACAACTGAATGCGTTTAGATCTGAACGACCAAAATTTTCAAAAACACGGTTTGCCTCCCAAGTTGATGCGGAACAAGTTTTGACAAAACCAGTCACTCCACATTATTTGCCTAAGTTAACTGTTTCTAGTTCTGTTAAACCTCAACAAGTAGCTACTCCTACTCCCAGCACCTCTAGGATTAGTTCGAAAACTATGTCTAAACCAAGCATTAAGATTCAAAATTCTTATGAAACAAATGATTTGCACAAGAACTACGACCTAGTAAAGGCTAGGAAAAGGGCACTACTTCATAAGGATGGTATCTTAGGTTCACAACCTCGCCTGATGCCTCCTGGTTTATTGAGGAACACTGCTAAGGTTCAACGGGTAAAATCTAGGACTTTCACTAAGTCATCCACAATGCATAGGAAGCAACACAAACCTAAAACTTCTCCTAGGTGGATACAAACTGTTAAATCTTTGGAGACTAGGAATATCGATAAGCCTTTCGCTATGCATAAGAAGCTTAGTAATCCTAGACCTTGCCATAAGTGGATTCCAACTGGTAGAACTTTTAAGTATGTTGGACTTAAGTGGATACCTACCGGAAAGGTGCTTACTGATGGCAATGCCATGGTTGACCGTGAAACCCCCAAGGGTTTGGATACTAGCGTCACTAACCCATGTATATGCAATCAAGTTTTTAATGTTAGTGCAGGTAGTCCTTACTCAGTTGCAGGTACATCAATCATTCACCACACGAGAAGACTCAAAGTCTGGAGGCCTAAAGCAAGCATATCTCCTACTTCAGGAGGTATAGAAGGTCAATGTTGATGTATGTTCATTATGATGTCTGTTCACATCAGTTCAGGACTCGTTCTTCAACGACTATGATGTTTGAACACCTCAGTTCAAGCCTCGGTCCCAATTGTCATCATTATGGTGTCTGCTGACAACACTTCAGGCCTCGTTCATCAAAGAAAAGAAAGGTGTACGATTCAGTGTGCCTTATCTTCGGAAGAAGAGAAATCTTCTTAGTTTTGACCATTCTCAACAACACGGTTCATGCTTCCTCCATGTTCGTTTAGTCATCAAGTGGATCTACTCATCTTTGCTCGAATTCGTATTCACTTGCTCATTCAAAAATTGCAAACTTTGTATGCAATTTTTTAGGGGGAGAAAGGGTGAATAAACTACATGATTGAGTGTATTCTTATTCACATGCTCAATCAAAAATGGCAACCTCGTATGCAATTTTTTAGAGGGAGAAGTGTGAATAAAATACATGATTAATTGTATTGTTATTCACTTGCTCAATCAAAAATAGCAAACCTTGCTTGCAATTTTTGAGGGGGAGAAGTGTGAATATACCGCATGGTGATTAATGATTGTAGAATGGTCATACGACTGACTCTCCTCCAACACCTAATGTTCTACTTACAAAGGATGACTGGGATTTATGTTTGATGAATACTTCCAAGCTTCAACGAATGTTGATCATCTAGTCCCTGAAGCTCTTGCTCCGGTTCCTGCTGACTCAACTGGTTCACCTTCCTCAATCTCCATTGATCAAGATGCACCATTTAGAAGTATTACTCAGATTACTCTAGTAACCCAATCTCCAGTTACTCCTCAAGGTGTTGATGTTGACTATCATGATTGTGAAGTTGCACACATGAATAATGATCCGTCTTCTTTGTTCTATTTCATCATGGATTGTTGTTCCTCCAAATGTGCACTTAGTAAATCAACCACAAGAACATAATGGAAAATGTCGATCATAACGTCAAAACAGCTAAGAATTTGGACATGGAATGTCAAGTAATCACGGAGTTTGTTCGGTATCCCTTATTTGAGATTGAAGTTGACTTTCACAAAGGAGTGATCTTATTTTATCTTGAAGTCGGGGTTGGTTGGATGAAGACTCTTCGAGATCCTTGCTTGAGCTTTTACCTTTACAATGACGAAGACTTGGATATCTAGTTATTTTGGTGATTCTTCATTTTATTACCATAAAATAACTATCACTTTAAGGAGTGTCACAACTCACATGAAGTTGTCGGTAGTCAAGAGGTGATGTACGTCTTATACTCTATGGTTGGTTGGTTAAAGAGTATAGAGTACTTAGGGATTCGATGTTGTACGAACTCTCTACACCGCTCTTTGTCACACATTAGTGCAAGCTTAAGTCACAAGAACGGGGAATTCTTCTTCAGTTTCAAGTTTGGTTTATTGGATTTGCTTCATTAGTAGTTACTTCAAACAGTCTACACAAGGGTTAATAATGATAGTCAGAGAGTTTCTGTTGCAGTTGATTCTCACAAGATTTATTTGAGCCAATTTTGTTCTCCTCTCATGATTTCAAGTAGATGTGCCTATAAGTTGTTGCTGATTCTGATGTATCAAAACCAGCAAGGGGGAAGGAGACATACATCTGAATGCATAACGAGTACATGTGATGAACATAATACTTCTTCTTAATTGAAGTTATCCTGGGAAGACATATGTCATAACCGTAGAGAAACTCAATGTATTAACTCGTAGCGTTTGGGGTATTATTCCAACTATGTGGGGGAAGTGGTCTCTTGATACTTGTGGTGTGAATTACTTTAGCTTTCAGTGGGATGAAATATGAGAAGGATATGTGGAACGTGAGATGATATTGCTTATTGACATCTTCATATGAGCTGATAAGAGTTATGGTAAAGTGCTTCTGGTTAATGTTTCATGTACACATTGCCATGCTGATTCCGATGAGATCGCAACCATCAGGGGAGAGATTTGTGTACATTAAGGACGCGCAACAGGTTCACGTGTTCGGGCTTAATCATATATTCCGGAGGTGATATCCGCAGAGATGATCAGTGCTTCAACCTATTACTTTGGTGTCATCGTTTCTTCTTCTGTTGGATAAATGCGTACAATATGGATTGATTTGGTATGTGTAAGATAACCGGAAAGCATTTAGTGAAATGAAGATGTTGATATCTTATTCCCCCGAATAGACAACTGCTCCAAACCTCAAAGTAATGTGTACATTGGGGACGCACAACAGGGTCATGTGATCGGGCTTCATCATACATTTCGGGATTGATAACCGCAGAGATGATCCGTGGTTCACCCTGTTACTTCGGTGTTATCATTTTCTTTGGGTTTCTGAGCTTCATCCAATGAGACCTTTTGCGTCACTTCAACGTCTTGGGGAAGTGGTCTCATGTAGGTGATTGTCGGTTTGGGGGGAAGCTACCAAAGCTTCACATTGAGGAGACTATAACTCTGCTATTTGGTGGTGTCTAGCGATTAACTCAGTTGTGGGATTCTAGTGATTTGTTAACTACTTGTGTTTGGTGAATTGTTGTGACTTAAATCGTTTCGATTAGTCTGATTGTAATTTGACGTTGTAAGTTAATCTTTACGACTTGACTTATTACGATCAGATCTATTGTAACTTGACTTGTCGCGACTTGACACTTAATGCTAATTGTCACTTATCCAAGATCTCTCTCTAAGTTTAACTCGCATATTACATCTTTCGGTTTCTTTTGTTGACTTTAGTAAAATCCCGGGAGAAAATCGATCTCTCGGTTTAAGTCACAAGAGTTGTAAAATCCCGTTTAAGATTTTATCATGGCAACTACCGCTTCAGACAATTATTCAGGAGCCTCGAAAGCTTTGGTGGTGAAAGTTTAAGAGATGTTGAATACATACTTCTACAACGAGCTGAACGATAATCTCATTTTGATGCTCATGTCAACATCTCCTTAAACTTTTTGGTATCCTTTGTACATATCTTATACCAATATGTATATAGAAAAATATAAAGCCTATAAAAACCATAAAAATCTGAAAAATTATAAAAAATTCAAAAATATTCTTCTTACGACATGTCTCTTGTGTAATCAATACGTTTCTAGAAATGTCATTCAATAATGACACGGAATCATACATATGCTTGAGCAAGAGTTTTACGGTTTCAAATAAAGGTTTTTTTTCCTAAAACATGTCGTTCCTCAAAATATTCTTCAAAACTATGGCTTGCAGTCATTTCAGGCTGTAACCCGGACTTCAACATTATGGCTTGCTATTACTTCAGATAGTAACCCATTTTTCAAAATGAGGAAAACACGTCGCCAAAAAGACGGTTTTTCCTAGCAAAGGGTGCCGTTCATCCGAGCGTGAATTACTTTACATTCATGCACCCTCGATCTAGTATACGCTTCAGTGCATTATTTCTTGATAAAGAAGAGAAATCTTCTTTTTATCGCCAAATATTTTCCCTTCTATGATTTTTCCGGAAAATATTTGTGCAAAACTTGGTGGTACCATGAGATTTTGATTAAAAATCAAATTAAACTCCAAACTTTGATAAAATTTTCACTCAATCAATGACTTTAATATTTTATGAAAATATTTAAGTTTTCACATCCATCATTGATTGAGGGGGAGAGTGATTTCTTGATTTCTCAAAATTTTATGTATCATCAAAACTCCACACTTTGTACAAAAACCTTGCAACAATACACTTTGTAATGGTTATGTGTCAGAATGAGAAATTTTCCAAGAGTTTTCGTTAAAACTTCAAATCTTTTGTAAACTCATCAAACCTGACACATAACAACCTCCCTCACAGATTGAGGGGGAGCAAGAAAAAGGTTCCTTTTTTCAGAAAATATTAAAAATTAACCGCATTTCTCTCCCTGATGAGGCGAAAAATGATCCGTTTTTAGGGGGTCATTTAAGCCCAAATCCGACTTTATTTGATCAAATATTGCCCTAAATCGTTCCTTTTGTGATTTTAGGTGTTTGGAGAGTGAATCCTGGAAAAGAAGCCATTTTGGACGTTTTTGGAGCATAAAAGTGAAGAAAACGGCAAAGTCTCAAAATTCTATGATGTGAACAGTGCATGAAGGCGTCAAGAATTACTCTTGACGGCGTCAAGACATCAAGAATAAAATACCGTAGGTGGTGACGGCGTCACCAAGGCCGTCACCAAGGCCGTCACGTGTAAATTTGTCAAAACTTGCGCGCGGAGTAGCTGACACCGTTTTGGCCATAACTTTTGCATACGAACTCGGATTGAGGCGATTCAAAAAAGGAAACGAAGAGGACGAAAAGATCTACAACTTGGTGAAAAAGGCTTCTTGACGGCGTCAAGAGTATGGGCTGACGCCGTCACGAAGGGCCGACAGAAAACAAGCCTATAAATATAACTTCATAACTTCACTTTTTGTAAGCCCTAAACCCTAAGGTCGATTCCTGGGTTTAGGTGGGTGTTTTTCCAGCAACTTAGAGGGTTTCAATCACTCCATAAACATCATGTATTGGTTTGATGATTCTATCTTAATTATGTTTTTCATTATCATTGTTGTTTGCTCTTCTTTGATGATGATTTGCTAATTCACCTTGTGTCTACTTATGATTATGTGAAACTTGTATATAATTGATTAGATCTCATTGATTTCTTGTTGATGTTGTGTCTATCTCCATCAATTAAGGTGTGACAACTTCAATAGATCTAGTTGGTTTAGTTTATAATTCTTGTTTCCTATTGATTCTTGTTTTGATTGAATGATTTATATGTTAGGCTTAAGAAAACTGGCAGATCTCCAAATGGTAACATGCTTGAACGTCTTAAGAAACATGAACCGAGGCGTACTAGGTCTTTATTGGTTGTATTTAATGCATGAGCCACTGTTTACAATCCCTATAGTTGTGCTGGGTCATGGTGTAGGAGGAGATAAGAGCTCATAGAGTTGGGGAGTTATGTATGCCACCCCACGAATGGTATTAAGGAATACAACCCGTCAATTAAAACAAGGTTACAATTCAATAGGTAGGATTGGATAGCTAGCAAGGAGTAACATATCATGGGTAGACATGCTTCACTTATCTTGTAGAACCTTAGTTTAGTTTTCTTGTTAATTAGTTTAATTAGTAGCTTTTGGGTTAGTTGATTAGCAACTAATTCCGCCCACACTCCCAATACCCGAGATTTTTACTTGCTTTTCATAAAATATAAAAATACAAAAAGAATCGTCCTTCACCTTTAGACCTAGTTAGATTAATTTCAATCCTAACGACACTATTCCTAGCTGAACGATCAATCCCCCGGTACTTGTCACTATACTATACTACAACGATCAGGTACACTGCCTGGTGGGGGTTGTAAGCCTCGCGAGATCCCTCGAGAGGTAAAGCAAGGTGCGATTCCCACGCATCAAGTTTTTGGCGCCGCAGCCCGGGGAATAGTTATTGTTTAGGTTGAATTTGATTTTTATTAGGTCTACTCATTAGATTCCTATCAAGTGAGATTTTTTCTTTTTACTTTGTAGCTTTCCCGTAGTCTATCTTTTCTTTGTGATTTTGTTTGTAATTTGCTTCAAATGGACTTTACACTTAGACTTCTAAGATTACAAGATAGGATTGAGCGGCTAACATACCAAAGAGTTCAAAATACCTCATTTAGAGACACCTATGAATCATATGAGCCTTCACCTAAGATAGATTCTTATGAACAATCTCCATGTTTAAGATCTAGTTTTAGTGAGGCCAATAGGAAATGCGACCTAGTTTGCCAAGGAATTATGGAGAGAGCCATTGCAACAAATCATAAGTTGGATGAAGCACTAGGTTTGCTATTATCACTATCTAAGAAAACAATTGAGGAGGATTCAGCCGAGCATGATCACATTGATCAAAATGACCTAGGTCCTATGATCGATGATGATGAATCTCAAGAAACAGATGATGAATCTCTTGGGCAATTTGTATATAGCAGTCAGAATATTAAGAATGATCCTTATGATTCAGACATAGAAGTTGAGATGCCTAGAGAAGCACGTGAGATACTTGGGAGAATGTTAGGGCTAGATCCTGACACATGGAATGATGAGGTAAATAACATAAGCCCACAAAATACTCAACCATCATTTGAGGCATATACACCGCCCGTGACTTACCCGGAAGAAGTAGAAGAAACTTTAGGAATTCCTATGGAGGTAGAACCCTTGGACCAGGCACCACTTAAGGATATAGGTTTGAACACTTGTAGTGATAACCTTACTCCTAGTTCTAGGGAATTTCCTAGTGTTGATGAACCGGAACCTCAATCTTTACACACCTTTCCATCCTTAGATATATTTCTAGGAGACAAAAGAGGAACCGACCCACCCATCAACCAATATTATCCGGGTAGTTTTAGGATGAAGGAAGCCATTCACTCACCCCCTTCACCTCACGTGGCATATTCACACCCTAAGGGTGTGTATCGCTACTTTCACCCACACTTAATCCTAAGTGTAGGGAGAACCTCCCCTATTTCCATTAAATAAGGGTAGAGTCAGGCTCGTGACTCGAACAAAAACAAGCGCTTCTTGGGAGGCAACCCATGTTTTGTGTGTTTTTATTTGTTTGTTTGTTTGTTTGTTTGATTTTATTTGTTTCCGTATGCATGTTTTATTTTTATTGTTTGTGGCTCATGTTTCAAATTAAATTGTGAAAATGCTTTATTTTGTTTTTAACTTCGTCTTAATTGCATATAAAGGTATTTTGCAAAAGATAAGTGTAAGGGAGATCCAAATTTGTTTATAAGAACGAAATTGAGCATGAACCACAACAATATTAAATGGACATGTGTATTAGTACTTGTTAGAGTCAAATGCTTGTATCGAGTCGTAATGATGTTTTGCAGGATTTTCCAGGAAGTAGGACGAAGTTTTTCCAGAAATTTTCCGGAAACTTAACATAAGAATTTCTGCAGGTCACTTCTGACGGCGTCACGAGTTTACTCTTGACGGCGTCACGTGTAAAAATCTGGAAATTTTACCAGTTTTGTTTTTCTAACGGAGTCTTATGGTTTTTGTGAATTATTAAGTTTTATAATCTCCAAGAAATCTGCAAACATTCATTCCACAAGCATTATATCTTTAATTGTTTTGTTTTTATTCCTAAGTCTGGAATTACATCTAGTTGTGAGTTATCTTTGTTCGGCTTGATGCTTTGGGTTTTTGTAGTTGTTTTGTCAGGATTTACAGGTTATGTTCGACAAGGAGATGATTTATATTCTGGAAGGGAAGCTTTGATTGTTCGTTTTCTTGGAAGAAGATTTAACCTGGCCAACCTAAAATCCATACCGAGCGAATCAGGGGAGTATTTGATTTCATTCTCTTTACTTCTTAACTTTTACATTCTTTACCTGAACATTGGGGACAATGTTCACCTTAAGTGTAAGGGGAGGGTAAAAAGATGATACCTTACATATGCACTTTCGCTTGAGTTTGTTTTGTTTGATAGTAGATGAGTAATAAAACTACGAGAAATACTTGTTAGTGTAATTTTAGCGCCAAATTTAAAATTTTTTACAACATTTAGGAGTGAAACTTTAGCCATAGCAAGCGTCTCATGGATAGGAGGTTGTATGACTAGCACATAACCGTATATTCAGAAAATTTTTCCACCCAAAAATGTGAGGTTCGCCTTTAGTTTTGATAGGAAAAGCATTTATTATTTGTGCTTATGAGTGTACCGGTAGCATTTAGATTCTAGAACTTGCGTTAGTGATGCATCCCGAGACCGCTAGTGAGACTACATTCGTGTGGTAGGATTTACTACATGATAAGAGGCATTAGGATCACCCTTGTGTTGAACCCGTATTATAATTACTTGACCATTTAAGTCATATTACTTGGCTAGTTAAGTCAACTAATTTTTCCCACACCCTTAGCGTTGTACTCATTTTTAGTACACGATACCCCTAGTACACCCCTCCGAGCCTATCTTTTCGTTTCTAACTTTAAGCAGTTTACTTAAAGGAAGAATTTGTTACACCCCACTTAAATGTACACCCAAATCGCCTTAGCCTTCCGTGTATGCGCTCATTTTTAGTGCATTATTGTTATTTGTTAAACCCTAAGTTAACTTTCTAATTGATTACATGGTTGCTAAGTCGAGTCATATCCTTGTACATATTGTTTTGGGACGATTGAGACTCATGGGTAAGTACTTATTTTATGGAGTAATGGGGAAGAACATCATTTATTACCCCCATATGTGCGTTAATCTTAAAAGTGCTCCAAGTGTTTTGATTTTCTTAATTCGAGTCATTAGAATAGTTAAATGTAAAGTATGTAAAGATTCAAGTGTAAGGGGATTGCTCAAACCCCTATGATGTATTATTTTGGATGGTAGGGTAAGAGTGTATGCAAAAAAAAAAAAAAAAAAAAAAAAAAAAAAAAAAAAAAAAATCGAAAAAATCAAGAAAAAGAAAAAAAAATAGAAAAGAAAAAGAAAAAAAACATACGGACTACCATCCCGTTTTTATTCTATGTTCATTTTATGTTTTTGTTATTTTTCATTTATTAGCTTAAGTCGAGTCTAGTCTTGGCTTAGCAACGCCATCTTGTACATGTAATTAACTAAGATTGTTAACTCGCCACCAGTAAAATCCCCTTTATCCAACAAAACCGTGTAATTTATATCCCTACACCTAACGTTATAACCCTTTAAAAAGACCTCTTTGATAGTTTATCCTAGGTGCTTACGCCATGTGGTGGAGGTTTGATCCTTTCCCAAGCCTATGGTAATCTATTTTGCTATGACAGGTAGTGAGAGATATCTTCCATTTCCATAATGTTATATTACTTTATTACACCCGAGAGATGTGAGTATCTAAACACTATTTGTGAGGTGCTTGTGTATGACCTCCGTGCTTGTCTATTGGTCTTTAGTGGAACGATTATTTGTTGTAATTACTTTTATATTAGTGTTAAATGACCCCTAACTTGTCTTTTGAGTAGAATAAAAGCTCATTTGCTTGATTACAAGCAAATCTCAAGTGTAAGGGTATATGATGAGGCGAAAAATGATCCGTTTTTAGGGGGTCATTTAAGCCCAAATCCGACTTTATTTGATCAAATATTGCCCTAAATCGTTCCTTTTGTGATTTTAGGTGTTTGGAGAGTGAATCCTGGAAAAGAAGCCATTTTGGACGTTTTTGGAGCATAAAAGTGAAGAAAACGGCAAAGTCTCAAAATTCTATGATGTGAACAGTGCATGAAGGCGTCAAGAATTACTCTTGACGGCGTCAAGACATCAAGAATAAAATACCGTAGGTGGTGACGGCGTCACCAAGGCCGTCACCAAGGCCGTCACGTGTAAATTTGTCAAAACTTGCGCGCGGAGTAGCTGACACCGTTTTGGCCATAACTTTTGCATACGAACTCGGATTGAGGCGATTCAAAAAAGGAAACGAAGAGGACGAAAAGATCTACAACTTGGTGAAAAAGGCTTCTTGACGGCGTCAAGAGTATGGGCTGACGCCGTCACGAAGGGCCGACAGAAAACAAGCCTATAAATATAACTTCATAACTTCACTTTTTGTAAGCCCTAAACCCTAAGGTCGATTCCTGGGTTTAGGTGGGTGTTTTTCCAGCAACTTAGAGGGTTTCAATCACTCCATAAACATCATGTATTGGTTTGATGATTCTATCTTAATTATGTTTTTCATTATCATTGTTGTTTGCTCTTCTTTGATGATGATTTGCTAATTCACCTTGTGTCTACTTATGATTATGTGAAACTTGTATATAATTGATTAGATCTCATTGATTTCTTGTTGATGTTGTGTCTATCTCCATCAATTAAGGTGTGACAACTTCAATAGATCTAGTTGGTTTAGTTTATAATTCTTGTTTCCTATTGATTCTTGTTTTGATTGAATGATTTATATGTTAGGCTTAAGAAAACTGGCAGATCTCCAAATGGTAACATGCTTGAACGTCTTAAGAAACATGAACCGAGGCGTACTAGGTCTTTATTGGTTGTATTTAATGTATGAGCCACTGTTTACAATCCCTATAGTTGTGCTGGGTCATGGTGTAGGAGGAGATAAGAGCTCATAGAGTTGGGGAGTTATGTATGCCACCCCACGAATGGTATTAAGGAATACAACCCGTCAATTAAAACAAGGTTACAATTCAATAGGTAGGATTGGATAGCTAGCAAGGAGTAACATATCATGGGTAGACATGCTTCACTTATCTTGTAGAACCTTAGTTTAGTTTTCTTGTTAATTAGTTTAATTAGTAGCTTTTGGGTTAGTTGATTAGCAACTAATTCCGCCCACACTCCCAATACCCGAGATTTTTACTTGCTTTTCATAAAATATAAAAATACAAAAAGAATCGTCCTTCACCTTTAGACCTAGTTAGATTAATTTCAATCCTAACGACACTATTCCTAGCTGAACGATCAATCCCCCGGTACTTGTCACTATACTATACTACAACGATCAGGTACACTGCCTGGTGGGGGTTGTAAGCCTCGCGAGATCCCTCGAGAGGTAAAGCAAGGTGCGATTCCCACGCATCACTCCCAAACGTTTTCTAACTTATTTAAATCATTTGGGATCCAAAATCTCAAAAGATTTGAATTTTTTGATCGGGGGAGAGAATGTGATTTAAATATGAAATAAGATAATCAAAAGTGATCTTTTGGACTCAATAAATAGGCTCCCACATATGTGCTAAACACTTTCGAATATCGATGCACATATTGAGGGGGAGCAAAGGCGTTTGTGGAAGTAATACCAAAGACCGACCATTTATCTTTATGCATGGAGTTATAAGGATGGTTAAGGTTAGGTATGAGTTCCCATGATCCACCAGAACCGGAAAGATCTTCCCAGGGACAATCCATAAATAGATTAGAAGTCCTTAGGAATGATTGAAAAAAGGAGTAAAGTGAGAAAGGGAAGAGTGCGGACTGAGATAGAGCTAGGACTGGAACAAACCCAACAAGGTTCTAGTGGTGAAGTCTCGGTAAGCACGGAAGGGGTTGAAGAATTAAAAAGAATTGAAATGAGAAAGGGTGAAAAGAAATAGCCCTCCAAATATTCAACCTTAGGGCAGAAACCGGGTTCAATTCATAATCTACTGGCGGTTACTAAGGAAACACCGATATTGAAGACAAGACGTCATGGACCCAGTGACGCACTGCACTAAACTTCCCAACCACTCAAGTTCTCTTAAAAGAGCTTGTTTCATTCTCACGGGGAACCCTATGCAATGTATCGACCGCTCATTGCGAGCTATGTTGATACCTAAACAGGAGACGCCTCCCCAGTCTCCAGGAGCGGATCAAAACGCACTATTAAGACTAGAGCCAAAGAGATCATCCATAAATCTCGATAGGACACATTCCAAATATGCTTATTGTTTCACACAATGCGGAAAATAAGATAAAATATTTAGAGTCCTACGCATTATCCTTGTGGTATTGCCAGAACATCCGAGTGATATGAAAATATTCACAATGAAGATGGAAATCCTTCTAGAGCGAACATCACTCAAGCTCTTGGTAGGTGACATGTGAGATCCATCTTGGATCAATGATCAAGTGACAACTGGAAAGCAACAATGGTGCGATTCAAAATTGAATCAAACTTGTTCCAGGATATGGATTGACGGATACTTTTGCTAAAACCCTTCAATGTGCTCATAAACTAATTTTTCGAGCACATTGATTGTGTATAATCTTTCAAACAAAAGTAGTTTTGATGGAAATGTGATTCTGAGTATAAAACACTCGTTATGTCTCAAAAATTGTTTATTATACGACACGCGAGTGATTTCTATAAATAAATTCTTCATCAATCCGTGAATATCAATTCACCGATTCACTCTAACGTGCTGTCTGCTTTGAGACGTTCCGGTATGAGAACATGCTAAGTATGAAGATTCCGAAGTGGATTCTTTGGAAAATTCATTACTACAAGCCGGAAATTCCTGTCAAGGAGAGTCCTCTTTAAAAGAGTCTCTACCTGATCACAGGTCGGTTTTCACAAAACCGGAGGGTAGTCTGTCCTCGCAGAACGAATGACAAAGCCATGTTCGTTCTCTATCTTTATTGCTAACTGTTTTATTTCAGGGACACATATAAAGATGGCGTTGATGGCTCCTATTTCTAGCTGAATCGGGTCAATCCATACCTCATGCTCACACATCCTCCTCACTTATCAATGACGATGAGAGACTTGCTACAACAAATGTTGAGAGACTACCAACAACGTTTCCGCAACTCTGATGAACAAGTCTCCTGATCCACAACTCTAATGTAAAGTCTCCTGATCCAGAAGGGTGTGAGCATGATGGTCCTTAAGTCACTACATCACATGAAGGCGTTACTGCTATGGATGAGCTTGGAGATTTACTATGGCTGATGATCTTAAAGAAGCTCAAAGATCACACATCTCAAAGGAACTCAAATCATAAGTTCATGGCTTGATGTACAAAGTGTGTGGAATAGTGAAGAATCAGAACCTACGAGCTACAAGATCAAAAGAATGCTTGAAGATAAAAGAGCTTAATTTCCAAGGTGACCTCGCTTAGGGGGAGATTATTAGGAATACAATTATTCCTATAGAAGACTCGGTCACCTAACTGATGTAATAGCATTTAAAGTTAGCTCGTAGTTAGTTTATTAGTTAGTTGGATATTAGTTTAGTCTAAGTAACATCGTGGAAGAAGGACGGGTCTTTACCCACTGTATGCCTGATCCACAGCCCGGGTGTGGGCGTTTTCATCTTTTTTTGTAGGAAACTATATATACCCCTCTCCACATTTGGAGAGGGTTGGTGCTTTCCATTCCTTAATCTAATATTACAATTTTCTATCATCTCTTTCTCTCTCTAGGAACACCCAACTCACTTTCTCTCTCTAGTTTTCTTTCTTGAATCTAACAATACTCACAGGAACCATACATGTTACAATTATGAATATACTACATAACAATAATGCACTAAAGATGAGTGCATACACGGAAGGCTAAGGCGATTTGGGTGTACATTTAAGTGGGTTGTAACAAATTCTTCCTTTAAGTAAGATGCTTAAAGTTAGAAACGAAAAGATAGGCTCGGAGGGGTGTACTAGGGGTTTCATGTACTAAAAATGAGTACAACGCTAAGGTGTGGGAAAAATTAGTTGACTTTACTAGCCAAGTAATATGACTTAAATGGTCAAGTAATTATGATACGGGTTTAACACAAGGGTGATCCTAATGCCTCTTATCATGTAGTAAATCCTACTACACGAATGTAGTCTCACTAGCGGTCTCGGAATGCATCACTAACGCAAGTTCTAGAATCTAAATGCTACCGGTACACTCATAAGCACCTCACATATTTGGGTGCAAAATTTTTCTGAATAGTATGGTTTTGTGCTAGTCATACAACTCCTATCCATGAGATGTTTGCTAAGGCTAAAGTTTCACTCCTAAATGTTGTAAAAAAATTTAAATTTGGCACTAAAATTACACTAACAAGTGTTTCTCTTAGTTTTATTACACACCTACCATCAAACAAACAAACTCAAGTGCAAGTGTATCATATAAGGTATCATCGTTTACCCTCCCCTTACACTTAGGATGAACATTGTCCCCAATGTTCAATTAAAGAATGTAAAAGTGAAAAAGGTAAAAGAATGAAATCAAATACTCCCCTGATTCGTTCGGTGTGGATAGTGTGTCAACAAGGTTAGATCTTCCTCCAAGAAAAATGAACATTCAAAGCTTCCCTTCTAGAAAAATAAATCGTCTTCTTGTCATATATAACCTGTTAAACCTGAGAAAACAAACAAGGCAACCTCGCTTAAAATCGGCAGCAATCTATATATACTAACAAGTCCTAGAAAGCAAATTAAGATATAATGCTTGTGGAATGAATGTTTGCAGATTTCTTGGAGTTTAAAAAACTAAAGAATCAACAAAAACTTCTAGACTCCGTTAGAAAAAAAAAACTAGCAAAATTTCCTGAATTTTACACATGACGCCGTCAGGAATTAATTCCTGACGCCGTCAGAAGTGACCTGCAGAAATCTTTACGTTAAGTTTCTGGAAAAACTTATGTCCTACTTCCTGTAAAATCCTGCAAAGCATCATTATGACTCGATATAAGCATTTGACTCTAAGAAGTACTAATACACATGTCCATTTATTATTGTGGAGAATCATGATCAATTTCATTCTTAAAAACAAATTTGGGGTTTCCCCTTACACTTATCTTTTGCAAAATACCTTTATATGAAGTTAAGACGAAGTTACACGACAAAATAAAGCATTTTCACAATTTAGTTTGAAACATGATCTGCCAACAATAAAAATAAAGCATGCATACGGAAACAAATAACAATCAAACAAATAAAAATCACACAAAACATGGGTTGCCTCCCAAGAAGCGCTTTTCTTTATTTACGAGTCTTGTAGCTAGACTCAAGGCCATGGGCAATTACGTGACCTCATCGTTGGTCTCATTCTCTAGGTCATCTCCAATATTAGTTTTGTATTCTGGACCCAGTTGCAAGCATTCTTTGTAGAAACCAAGTATTCTATTCATAACATATTCTACTCCTCTACGTCTATCCTCATCATCCCTATAGTAAACCGCTTGCTTGTGTTCCTTTTCTATGTTTGATAGGAGGCGGTACTGTTCAATCTTATAGGGCATTTGGTAAGCAATCTCATCATTCTCTTCCATGAATCTAACTATCCCTTGGGTCGGGTCATAACTCATCTTAGAGGCCTCAACGAATGGATTTCCGAACACTACTTGACTTAGGCAATCATCTATTATCAGACGAGTATCCTCCACTATCACAAAGTCGGTAACATAAGTGAAGTTTCCTACAAATACATGCAATCCTTTCACTCTTCCTACAAAATTACTTATCAAATTCTTGTTGGGCATCATCCTATAACCAAGTTGCTTCTTCATTGCCCAATTATAATAAGTCCTAATCATGATGTTTATAGGAGACCTAGGATCGATATAAGCTTTCCATACATGCATATGCCCAATGTTGCATGGTATGTTGATGTTAGAGGGATCACCTACTTTAATAATGGGTGAACCAAGGATATATGGTGTCTTGGGATCATCGAATAAATCCTTGTGATATTCCCGTTCTTCCTTGATGGGCAACTTATCAAAGTACTCTTCTACGTTTTCTTCTTCCTCTAACTTTTCTCCCTTATTAACCTCAACTTCCTTAATCTCATCCCTAGTCTCGGTTTCTATTCCAACTTCATCCTTGTCACTCTCTTCTATGTCCTTATCTTTTGGCTTAATGGTGACAACATTGACAAAGTGGACGTGTTTGGATGACGAGGGGTCCTTAATTTGGATTCCGCTGTTGGCGTCCCTAGTGTCCTTTCTAGGTGTAGTTAGCGCTTGGTTGTTGAGGGCTTTCAACAAGTTATCAATCTTATTGGTTATCTCCGTTTGTTGTTGATTGAATTCGGTTTCAAACTTAGCTATGCGAGCTTCTTGAGATGCCATAAACTTGGACATCAACCCTTCAAGATTGTTGGTACTACCATAGTTGTTAGAAGGATTTTTGTTGAAAGTACGGTTAGAGGGTGGACCGTTTGGTTGGTAACGATTAGTTGGATTGGAAGAATTGTTTTGGTTTTGTTTCCACCTAAGGTTCGGGTGATTTTTCCAAGAAGGACCGTAAGGGTTTGGCTCGGGTTTGAAAGTGTACCATTTTTCTCCCGCTTCGTCGGTACACGAGGATGCGTAGTCCGCAAAAGCTTGTCCGGGGAGTTCCACGCAATCACGAGTGTCATGGGGACCACTACATAATTCACATGAAGAAGTGATTTTGTTCACTTGGCTTGAAGGCTTAGGAGCTTCATAAGATTTCATGAGAAACTTGACTTGGTCCTCAAGTTCCATGATCCTACGGTCGGGAGTGCTAGAATTGTTCGAAGGCAAAGATATTGCCTTGACCGTTTTGTTCAAATCACGGGGATCATTCCAACTTTTGTTGTCATAGAGAGCAAGATCTTCTATGAGTTCCCATGATTCTTCCGCACTAAGATCACGTAGCTTACCACCGGCCGATTGGTCAATGGTTCGCCTTGTGGAGAGATCGATATGGTCATAGAAGATTTGGACTTGGAGCCAAAGATCTATGCCATGATGAGGGACTTTTTGGAGTAAGTCCTTGAAACGGGTCCATGCTTCATATATAGTTTCACCTTGACGTTGTTGGAACATCAAGATATCATTTCTAAGCTTGGTAGTTCTCCCCAGTGGGAAAAATGAGCAAGGAAACGAGTGGTGAGATCATCCCATGAGGTGATGGATCCCGCGGGTAAACGTTCAAGCCATTGACTAGCTTGATCACGTAGAGAGAATTGGAATAGGCGTAATTGGGTCGATTCTCTAGTTGTAACATCAAGGTCTATAGAATCTACGATTTTAAGGAAGTCCTTGAGATGTTGATTAGGATCTTCGGAACGAAGTCCATGGAATGCACATCCGCTTTGCACCAACTGGATGATGTCGGATCGCAAGGGGGACACATTGGCTCCTTGAGTGAGCTCAATAGTGTTTCGATAGCCTTAGTGGCTAGGACGGGAATACTCTCCTAAGGTTCGGGGCCTAAGAGGTTGGTTTGCTAGTGGTGGATTTTGTGGGTGGTTTTGTTGTGGTGGGTAAAGGTAACGAACAAAGACACGAAGAAATAAGATAGACTAAAGAAAACCTAGAAATAAAAATAAAATCTTACTAGAAAAGAATGTAGCAAGTAGACCTAATAAAAAGAAATCCTAACCTAGACAATAACTATTCCCCGGGCTGCGGCGCTAAAAACTTGATACGTGGGAATCGCACCAGGCTTTACCTATCGAGGGATCTCGAGAAGCTTACAACCCCCACCAGGCAGTGTACCTGATCGTTGTAGTATAGTATAGTGACAAGTACCGGGGGATTGATCGTTCAACTCAGGAATAGTGTCGCCAGGATTAGGAAGCCTAAAAACTAGGTCTAGAGGTGAGGGATGATTCTTTTTCTATTTTTTTATATTTTATGAAAGCGATTAAAAATCTCGGTTTTGAAAGAGTGGGCGGAATTAGTTGCTAGCCAACTAACCCAATAACTAAAGATGCAATCAACATAAAATAACAAAAATGAAATTAAATCTAATTACTAATGTGGTGTAAACAATAATAGGGAAAGTTGTGTTTACTTAGGTTTCATTACTCCCTAGATATCTTTCATAGGTTGATAGTTTGTTACAATTGCATGGATGACGGGTCGTATTCCTTAATACTAGTCGTAGGGCCGTGTACAATATTCCCTAACTCTATAGGATCCTACTTCACTCCTATGTCGAGCCGTTAAAAGCTCCTAACATAGGATCATTAGAATTCTCCTACGCATTAAATACAACCAAAAATCGTAGTACACCTCTGATCATGTTTCTTAAGACGTTCAAGCATGTTACCAAAGGAAGTCTGCCAGTTTTCTTAAGCCTAACATCGAATACTGTTGGAACCATAGTTTTACTATTTTATCAAGTCTCGGTCGTTTGTAATAAATGCTAGGTTGCTTGTTTATTAGTTACATATACTTAAGTAATGTGTTATGTTTGTAAGGCTTATGAAAAGCCCAAAAGGCCTTAAGCCCATACGTTTTCTAGAAGAAGGAAGCTAGGTGTGTTGCCCTAGCTCTCCTCCTATAAATAGGATCTCATGTATTCATTTAAACTTGGTTGGTTATTTGAAAACATTAAGGAAACTCTTGCATTTCACTTTCTCAAATTTCTCATAATCATCCCACTCTCATTCTCATCTCATTTCTCTTTATATCATACTTGTGTTTACTAAATGGTGACCTAACAAGTGGTATCATTCGCTAGAGGAAGGTGTAGTTATTGTTTTTTCAGTGATTTCTTTCTTTATAAATCGTTTTTTTATCGAATTGTTTGGAAAAGTTTAATTCTTTGTTAGTTTCTTGGTTTTTCTCACATCTTTGCTTACAAACTTGTGTTTAAAATCAAAACAAACCAAAAAGTTCCAAATTTTTTACTAATTATTCGACTTTTAGATAGTTGTACTTTTTTCGAAATCTTTACAAGTTTGAAATTTTTCTTAAAGTTTTCTACTTTCCTTAAGATTTACACATTTTAAACACAAAAGTACAAGTATCTTGAAAGAAAAACGAATTTAAGGATTGCTTTCTTTGAAAAACAAAAGTTACTACTTATCGAGAACTTCCTACTTGCCTATTTCGAGATCTTCTCATAAGTGCACTACCTCGACTTCGTTTGTGTGGACTCGGTATTTTCTTTCTTGTATAAGAAAGTTAAGTACTTCGACTTTTGGGAAAGTTTTCGAAATTGTATAATTTCGAAAACTAAGTTTCGCAAAGTTATCGAGAAATCCTACATTTTTCGATAAACCTGCTTAATTATCGAGAAAATTTATCGAGAAATCCTACATTTTTTCGATAAACTAAGTTTCGAGAAATTCAACATTTTTTCGAAAAGTTATCGAGAAAATTTTAAGTTATCGAAATCTTATTTCTCGATAAACCTTCTTTATTATTATCGAAATCTTATTTCTCGATAACATTGAACAGTTTCGAAATCTTTTCTCGATAAATCCACTACGTTTTTTTCGAAATCTATGTTTCTCGAAAATGTGCTAAGTTTCGAAAACATATTATCGAAATCTTATTTGAAGTTGTGCTAAGTTTCTCGATAATTGGTTTATTCTACACTTTCCACAAGATCCATTTCTACACAAGTGTTCTAAGATGTCTCAGCCACCGAATCACTACTTTCCTCATGTTCAACAACAAACACCTCAGCAACAACAACCTCAGCAGTATCAGCAACAACATTACCTTCCGCACCAGATGAATCAACAACCTCCTAAATATAATCCACAACAACATTACCTAATGATGCAACAACAGCTCATTCCTCAACAACTACCATATCAAGTGCCACTACAAAACACTCAGTTTTCCTCCAAACAACCTCACTGGTTTGACAGAATGTGTGAAGTTATTACAACTCAACAATCCCGACATGAGGCAGGATCACTTGAGACACCTCCAATGCTAACACCTGGTAACTATGTGCAATGGTCAAGTCGATTCTTACGCTTTCTTGAACTAAAGAAACCTCATGGGCAGTTCTTAAAGCAAGTGATACTTGAAGGACCATTTGAGTGGCCAACACGATTTGAAGCTGGTGATCCAAATGCTGATCCTCCACGTCCTCCTGGTGATAGACCCCTTCCAGAATCTTCACTCTCTAAAGAACAGAAACTACATCGTGAAGCTGATCAGTATGCAATGGCTTATATACTTCAAGGTATACCTAATCCGATCTATCGCAGTGTCGATGCTCAGAAAACAGCCAAAGCTATGTGGGAACACGTTCATCTCCTCATGGAAGGCACTCAATTGAACAAAGATGACATGGAATCCAAGCTTTACATGGAATACACTGACATCACAATTGAACCTGGAGAGTCACTTGAGTCCTACTATCATCGTTTCACAAATGTGGTAAATGATCTGGAACGTCGCAAAATCACTGTACCAAGGATCGCTGTGAACTCCAAATTTGTGGGTAGTCTTGGCCCTGATTGGCACAAATATGTGACATTTGTTCGTCAAACGAAGAATCTTCATGATGCTCCATATGGGTTGTTGTATGATTTTCTGAAACACCATGAACCTGAAGTGGAAAAAGATAGAGCTTTACGAGGAGGATACACACCAACATCAGCACCAAATTCCTTGGCTCTCGTAGCTCAATCTCCCTATGCTCCACCACCAATGTCAAATCATGCATATGTTCAAGAGCAGAACTACTTCAGTTATCCACAATCTTCCCACTCGAACCAAATGGTCCCTTATGATTCATCTCTACAAGATTCTTCTACTCAACTTGTTCCGTCAAACAACAATGATGCTGTGTACTACTCCAACTCCAATGATGATGACGACGATGACTTTAATACGTTGAATCAGGGACTTGCTCTTATTGCTCGTGCTTTCAGCAAATTCTCCAACAAAACAAACAACCGTCAATGTTCATCTTCAAACACAAGAAATCAAGCTGTTATTAATGATGGAAGAGTGGAAATTCAGAATCGTAGCTATGGTCGATCTGGTTCAGGAAGCTCTTCAGGAAATTATGGGAATAGTCAGAGGTTTAGTAACAATACCGGGTTCAGAAACAACTCAGCATCTCCTAAACAAAGGTCTGACTCAGTTGCTACAAGGAACTCTAGCTCAGGGAATGCAGTTTGGTGCTACAATTGCAATGAACAAGGTCATATAGCTACAGCATGTCCCAAACCGAGAACTCGGGGTAGTAAGTTTCACAAGCAGGCATTACTCATGGCTCTTCAAGATGAAAAGGATGGACATTTCCCTGAACAAGACAACAACTTCATGGCAAATGTACACAATGATGATGACATGGAAGATCTGGAAGCTAATGCAGCTGTGATGCTTATGGCCAACATGCAGGAACTTAAGCTCAATGATTCAGGTCCAGTGTATGACACTGACGGCTTGTCTCAGGTACATGACCTCAATGCATGCTTTATAAATGAAATTATCTCACCCTCTGCTTCTGAATCAGATATGGCGCAAGTTGTTCCATCTACATCATCTTCATCCTCTCAAACAGATGAACAAATAAGCACAGTTGTCATATTTGATGATGACACAGTTGTTTCATTTGATGATCCTATTGAGAATGATAAATATGATCAGTTAGAACAACATGAACCATCATTTGATACAGACCCTGACCTCATAATGTTATCTAAACAACTGAATGCTCAACAATTGCTAATTGCAAAGTGCAACGAGAAAAACAAAGTTTTAAAAGAAACTAATGCAACACTTGCAAGAGACATTGAGTGTTATAAAATTCAGCTTTCAAATCAAGATGAAAAGATTAAACACACTAAAAGTTTTGAAAAAGCTTTTCAAGATTCTTACAACAAAGAACAAGATCTTCAACGCAAAATACAAGATTTAATTGAGTCACACGGAAAGTTGATTTCGAAACTTGAAAGTGAGAAGGGTGAATTGCAAAAACAAGTTGAATGTCTTCAAACTGAACTTTCAAAAACAGAAACAAAATTGTCAAGTTGTCAAAAAGATTTTCATGAACATAAAATACGGAAAAGGAAGTACATAGACAACTTACTCGGTGATATTGTTGATCTTGAAAAACAACTCAAAGAATTTCGTCACATTGTTTACAAACACGGGAACTCTGTCACAACAATTCAGAAATTTACTTTAAAACCGAGACCCAATTGCGGATATGCACTTGGTGATTACAATTCAATGTTTCTACACACGGCATTCAAAGAAATTCCAAAAATTTACAGTATGGATTATTTTCTTGATAATACGATTGTGCGTGCTGTTGTTTTTGATACTGAGGAAGAAGAAGAACTTGAAGACGAGAGTCGATCAAAAATGAGTCAAGTTCAATATTGGACACCATATGACTATTCAAAAGCTCCTCCAATTTCAAAATCTTTTGTTACTCAAAAGGAATTACCTGAGAAATCATGGTTTATCGAAGAGTCATATGTTTCATCTCACAATGTGGCTCCTGTCCCACATGTAGCACAAATAAATGGTCCTTTACCATCATCCGGTGTACTTACACCTTTACCAAAATGTCGTGTCTTAAATTATTTCAAAACCTTTATGGAAGACATCGATATTTTGGAGGAAACAATTGAACGCAATTCAGAAATAAAAATTGAAACTTTTCAATCCGCTTACGAGCGAGAAAAGAGAGATATTTTTCAAAAACAAATGAAACCAATTGTTCAACACCTTCGTCTATGTGCTACACGTTGGGATCAGGAACTTCAAAAGGAGGTCAAAAATATGATAAACGTTTTTGATACTGCTGAAAATGAGATTTTGGTCCAAAAGCTACAAACTAAAGTTTTCAAAAATGATGTTGATCGACTCTTGGAACAAGTTCTCTGTGCTGATATTTTGTCTGTTATCATGAATGATCTCTATAAATCTGGTACTTCTATGCTTGTAGATGATCTCTGTGTTGATAACAATTTGTTGAATGTGGAATTAGAGACACTTAAAAATGAGAATGAAAATCTGAAGAAAAAGAATGATGATGTGACAAAACAGTTTTCAAAAGAAATTTGTCAACTCAAACAAAGGCTTGAATGGTGTCAAGCTCAAAGTCTTAAAAAGGAATTGAAGTTTTAAAGTCAAAATGTTTCAAACTCTTGTCAGACTTGCAAAAACAACGAGTCTTTAAAAGGTCGATGTTTCCAATACGAGAAAGAAATTGCGGATTTAAAAATTGAAAACACCGAATGGCAACAAAACCGCGACGACATCAAATATTGCAATGGTTTACTTGAGTCTGAAATTCAGGACAAAAATCACATCATCATTGATTTAAAAGAGAAAGTCAAGCTACTTCAAAAAGGAAAAATGGTTGACACCACGGTGATAGCACCAGGAATGTATCAAATAAACAAAACTGATAAAGGAAAGGTTGTTCAAAACACTAATGTTGATAACTCCACTTCTACAGGACTAGTCTCCACTTCTAGCGTTAGCAGACCCAAGCGAAAAAGTAAAAAGAAGAATAGGATCTTGCAACGTAAGAGAGGACACCTAGAAGCTCAAGAAGTAGAAGACCAACTTAGGAATTTGAATAAAACTCATGTTGCATCAGATTTAGATTCTAATCTGGCAAATTGTAATCAAAATCTAAATGTAACGAATGATAAACCTTTGAATGTTTTGAATATTAATGCATCTTGTGTGTTTTGTCGTAAAAGCGTATCATCTGGTGATCATACAAAATGTTTAGCTAATTCTCTTCTCCATCGTCATAAGAAGTGTAGGACACGCATTCCTTTTAGGCCCACTAATGCCTCTAAGTCTAACTTAGGAAAGCCGTCTTCTACGGTTTCTGATGATGTCCCAGTTACCCCCATAGGTGCCGAGAACAAATCTAGGACTGAGCCAACTACTAGTGCATTTAACATTAAGAAAGCAAAAACTAGTTGGAATTGGCAACGTTGGTTACAACACAAACCAGACTTTAAATGGATTCCTAAATTGTTGAATATATGTGTTACTAACCAACAGGAACCCGCATTATCTTTGGGTTCCACCCTTACTTCTGTTCCACCCGTGTCTTCTTCTGGTGATGCAGGTGGTACAGATTGTTCTCTGGATTGTTGATAGCGGATGCACCCGACATATGACAGGCAATCTCAAACTGCTACACAACTTTGTCTCAAAGTTTATAGGAACTGTCAGATTCGGGAATGATCATTACGCTCTAATAATGGGATATGGTGACTACATCAGCGGTAACATTGAAATTAGTCGTGTTTACTACGTGGAAGGCCTTGGACACAACCTTTTCTCTGTTGGTCAATTCTGTGATGGGGATCTAGAAGTTGCATTTCGTGAGAAAACTTGCTTTGTTCGTGACTTACAAGGAAACGATCTAATGTCTGGCTCACGCGGCTCCAATCTTTATACAATCTCAATGTCAGATATGATTGCAACATCTCCGATATGTCTTCTCTCCAAAGCTGAATCGACTAAATCTTGGTTATGGCACAAACGTCTTTCGCACTTGAATTTCAGAACCATGACTGACCTTGCTCGTTATAAACTTGTCGATGGATTTCCAAGATTCCGTTTTACCAAAGATCATTTATGTCCAGCCTGTGAACAAGGAAAAAGTACTCGAGCTCATTTTCCTTCAAAACCTGAGCAAAGTACGAATCATGTTTTACAACTGCTTCATATGGATTTGTGTGGACCGATGCGTGTTCAAAGTATCAACGGTAAACGCTACATACTAGTAATTGTGGATGACTTCTCCAGATGGACTTGGGTTTATTTTCTACGAAGTAAAGATCAAGCTCCTTCGATGATCATCACCTTTCTCACCAAAATTCAAATTCAGCTTCGCAACACGGTACGAATCGTCAGAACTGACAATGGAACTGAATTCAAGAATCAGACACTTCGGTCTTACTATGAGAAAGTGGGAATTGAACATCAAACGTCTATACCTAGAAGCCCAGAACAGAATGGTGTGGTTGAAAGACGCAACAGGACGTTAGTGGAAGCTGCTAGAACTATGTTGATTAATGCTCAATTACCAGATTACTTATGGGCAGAAGCTGTTTCAACCGCATGTTATACTCAAAACCGTTGCATGATCACAAAACGCCATCGCAAAACACCATATCAAATTGTTCACAAAAGGAAACCGAACATCGATTACTTTCATGTATTTGGAGCACTTTGCTATCCGAAAAATGATCGTGATGATTTAGGTAAACTCAAAGCTAAGGCTGACATCGGAGTGTTCGTTGGATATTGTGATAATTCCAAAGGTTTTCGGATATGGAATCGTCGTACAAGAGAAATTCAAGAAACCATTCACGCTAATTTCGATGAACTCACCCAAATGGCTTCTGAGCAACACAGCTTAGGACCCAAATTCAACCGTCTTAACTCTCCGGCATCTTCAGCTGAACCTTTACCACTTAACCGCAAAGAATTAGAAACCTTGTTTGCTCCACTATTTGATGACACAATTGAATACCGTCCTACTGAGGTCTCACCAAATTCCGCTGCTCAACCTGATCACATTCCAGTACCAGACTCACCTCAACAAACTTCTACAAGTGTTGAAAGAGACGGTCCTTCAATTGAATCACCATCAACAGCAGAACAAACTGGTTCTACTCCCTGCCATCCAGCTGAAGATCCAACACCACAATCAGTTCCACAATCCGCAGAGCATGATCCTGATGCGTTCATTAATCCGTTTGCACCAGCTACTACAGTTCCTGATATAGCTGAGTCGTCAACACGCAACTTGGATCCTGCCAACATGCGAGATACGTATCAACTACACCCTTCAACACATAAATGGACTCGTGACCATCCACTAGTTCATATTATTGGCCATCCAGATGCACCTGTTATGACAAGACAACGACTTCACACAGATGGAGAAACTTGCATCTACGCACTCACAGTTTGTCATGAAGAACCCAAGAACATTAAAGATGCAATGACTTATGACAACTGGATTGAATCTATGCAAGAGGAATTTCAACAATTCATAAGATTAGAAGTCTGGGAATTAGTTGAAAGACCTGACGGAGTCTTTGTCATCGGGTTAAAATGGATCTGGAAGAATAAGCTTGATGGAGAAGGGACAGTCATCCGCAACAAATCACGTCTGGTAGCGAAAAGGATACTCTCAACTTGAAGGTCTTGAGTTTGCTGAATCCTTTGCTCCAGTGGCAAGACATGAAGCTGTTCGGATCTTTTTGGCTTATGCTGCTCATAGGAATATGGTGGTTTACCAGATGGATGTGAAAACAGCATTTCTGAATGGAGAACTCCGTGAAGAAGTTTATGTCAGTCAACCTGAAGGCTTCGTTGATCCTGAACGTCCTAATCATGTCTACCGACTCAAAAAGGCTCTCTACGGACTCAAGCAAGCCCCACGGGCGTGGTATGACAAACTATCTACTTTCTTATTGGCCAATAAATTCCTTAAAGGATCGGTGGATCCAACACTGTTTACAAAAACCTACGGGGAGGACTTACTTGTTGTTCAAATATATGTCGATGACATCATTTTTGCCTCAACAAAACGAAGTTACTCTAATGATTTTGCAAAATTAATGAAAGATAATTTTGAAATGTCCATGATGGGTGAACTTACGTTCTTTCTAGGATTACAAGTTCATCAATCACCCCGTGGTATTTTTATAAAATCAGTCCAAATATGCTCTCGAAATTCTTAAGAAACATGGAATGATGTCTTGTGATACTTTTAATACACCAATGGGCTATACCACAAAACTAGATGCTGATTTACATGGGACTCCGGTTGACCCTACCAAATACCGAAGTATGATTGGGTCCCTCATGTATCTCACATCTAGCAGACCTGATATAGTATTTGCTGTCTACATGTGCTCTCGCTATCAGTCCAGACCAACTGAAAAACACCTCAGTGAGGTCAAAAGAATCCTTCGATACATTAAGGGAACCATTAACTTGGGAATCTGGTATCCGAAGGATTCTGGTTTTGAACTAATTGCTTTTTCAGATGCTGATCATGCAGGATGTTTAGACACACGCAAAAGTACATCTGGTGGATTACAGTTTCTCGGAGACAAACTTGTGTCATGGCAATCTAAGAAGCAGGACTGCACTTCACTGTCGTCTACGGAATCTGAATACGTAGCCATGTCTGCTTGTTGCGCTCAAGTCATTTGGATGAGATCACAACTTAAAGATTATGGCTACCTATTCAACAAGATTCCCATCTACTGTGATTCAAAGAGTGCAATTGCTATCTCCTGCAACACTGTGCATCATTGCAAATCCAAACACATCGATCTCCGATATCATTTCATCAAAGAGCATGTGGAAAGGGGTACAGTTGAACTTTATTTTGTTGGAACTGAGTACCAATTGGCAGACTTACTTACCAAATCTCTGGCACCATCCAGGTTTGCTAGTTTAGTTCACCAAATTGGTATGAGATGTTTGACACCAGAGGATCTGGAAAAGTTTTAAAATACCACTGATCGTCAAACATCACTACTATCTTTTGTATAATAGTTTGTTTTTTATTTTTTTTTATAAACTAATATAAACACAAAAAGATTTTTCACAATTTTTATTTATTTTCTTAAAAAAAAAAATAAAAAAAAAAATAAATAAATAAATAAAAAAAAAAATGCAATGCAAGTATATCGCTTCCATTCAACACCTTGTTCATACTTTACAAGTGTTGAGGGGGAGTCACGCTTAAATCTTTTACCAATTTTAATTGGTATACTTGCATGTTTCTCGTATTTTTTACGGTTCGAAGAGGGTGTGAATGATTTCTTTTACAACACTTTGTCTCATTTGTTTTAAGTCTTCATAAGTTAGCTTAACGAATTCACATCTCAAATGTCAATAGACTTGCTAGTTACTTTAGGGTTCTAGTTAAAGTATCTCTTAGTTAAGGGACCCATGTTGTCAAATTCTTAAAGATTCAAAAACTTTAGAACACTAGCTTGTTTCATTTAAAAGTCTAAGGACTAAAAGTGACAAAAATCAATATTTTTCAAAATAACAAATACAAACAAACCGTACAAACCTTAAACCCCACAATTTCAAAACCACTAAACCCCTAAAACCCTTTTCTTAAACCCACGGTTCAAAATCATTCGAGCTAACCACAACCTTGATCATCAAATTGTAAGTTCCTATGTAATCACTAGGGCATTTCAAACATAGGATCTTGGTTAATTGGTTTTTCAATGGTTAGATCTCTTGTATTCGTGATGTCGAGAACTAGGGTTAGGATTTCGAAAATGCGAGTAACCTGTTGTGATGATTAATTCTTGATGGGGTTTAGTCACTTTACTTGTTTCTAATACTTTCTCATCGTTTATTATCTCATTCAATCATGTTTGCTTTGTTTTCGATTTCAAAAGAATGGGTCGAAGTGGGTATTTAAGCTTCTGTGATTATTTGTTTGATGTTATTGGTGGGATTTGCTTATTTGGTCTCTTATGTGCATAATCAATCTAGCTTGGATGTTTATCACTGTTCTTACATGTTTCTCGATGAACTTACTTGTTTCGTTCGGAAAATTATCGAGATATACGTGTCTCAAAGGGTTGTCCATTGTGCTAGGTGTCTTGTTATGCATCCTTAGTTATAATTGTGATATGCTAGACATTGTTTTTATCTGTTGCTTCGAATTAATCAAGTTCTCGAAAAAATATTTTCTTGAGTATTATCGAAATCCTTGTAACTGTGCTTAAAATGTTTAATCTACCTTGGTGACAGGCCATATTCATTGGAAAAGTACTTAGTGAAGGAAATGTACGTGTGATTTCTACAAAAATCGAATTAATTCTTGTATAAGAATTTTTTTCGAGAAACTGTGTTCTTATCGAAATCTTTTCTAAATATCGAGAAACCTATGTTTTTCGAGAAATATTGTCGAAATCTTTCTGGGAACTCTATTTCTTTCGAAATCTTCAGTTTCTCGAAATATTGGTTTATCGAAATTAATCTTCTGTGATTTCTCGATAACTTTGAGTTTTGTCGCAAAAACCTGATAGAGGAAAAATCTCGATAATGTTTCTCGATAAAAGTCAATTTTTCTCGAAAATGACACTTTCTCGATAAAAGTCAATTTTTCTCGAAGATGACACTTTCTCGATAAAAGTCAGTTGTAAACTATCACCAGTTTCTCGATATGTTGTTAACAGAATTTTTTTTCGATAACATCAACTTTTTCGAAAAGTAAGAAATCTCGATAAAAGGCAGTTATGTGGAATTTTTTCGAGAAATTTACTTTCTTAATAAAGTTTCACTATTACATTTTCTCGAAATCTGTTTCTTTACTCAAGTTTGCGATAAAAGGTCCATAATGTATTTTTCGAAATCTTGTTTGGTATTGTATCATTGGTGTGATTCATTATTGTGGTGTAATGTGATGTAGTTGTGAATTGTGCTTGTCATGTTGTGCTTATTTGCCATATGCTTTATTTGACTCATAACTAAATGACGCATTTGTGCTTAATTGTTTCAAGTAGATATCTGTATCCAAACTCTAAACTGTGCTAACACATAACAAATTTGGATGTTTGGTTTATGGTGATACTTTTCAGATAAACATGGCTGAACACACTGAGAACGTCGCAGAACAACCTCTTCCATTACTCACCTTGGATGACATCACTCCCGAGAACTACCATGTCACGCTTGGCAACAACAACCCCCGAGTTGATTTCAACAAGTTGAATATCACAGAGAAATCATGCAAGATTGTGAAAGATATCCTACTGGCACATCCATGCAAACCACTTCTCACCTGCTCTACTTCAGTTCCACTGTTCTACCTTCATCAGTTCTGGCTTACTGCTCAGGCCAACTTGGATAATGAGTCTTTCACTGTTACCTTAGATGGCCAAGATTACTCTGTAGATCATGATGTTCTTCGTACTGCCCTTCTCATGCCACAAACTGACAACGAATTTGCTCCGATACTACCTGACCTGGAACTTCTTGACTTCTTCATTGAATTAGGATATGAGGTTGATGATGATGAACCTCTAATCAAGCTTTCCAAATTTAATGTCAAGTATATCCCTCAGCCTTGGAGAACATTCTGTCTGTTGGTTGTTAGATCTATATCTGGAAGGAAAAGTGGTCATGAACATCCAAGGCTCGAACACCTGCAAACATTCTGGGGAATGGTGACTCTGACACCGATTGACTTTGCAGTTCCTATCATGAATGATATCGTCTACAGTATTCAGACCGACCGTGTGAAGACTATGATACCATTCACAAGATTCACCAAGCTTATCATTGAACATCTCTGCAAAAGTTCTCCAGAATTCATCAAGAGGATGGCTGATCCTAATGAGCCGAAGCACCTCTTCGAGGACGACTTCACCACCTTATTCATCAAATCGACCACTTCCTCTACCAAGATCAAAGGAATGAGGATTCCCGAATACCTTCTGAATGACAGCATAAAGAAAAGAGCGAACTTCAAGTTGTATGATCTGGCTTACAAAGGGGAACTGGAAGAAGCAACAATAAAGACTCGTAGCAAAGGAAGTGTAAAGTCTGGGAGTACCACGAGCACCACTGGATCACCTCATACAAGATCTAA